>VDFB02027545.1:0-149679 GCA_007258455.2 Sequoia sempervirens | reverse complement strand
CTATAGCTCATGCCCCACTAACCAAAATTCTATAAAACCTAAGTTCCTACTCCAATCTTCACAAATGTAATTACAAGCAAAGTGTGCACTAAGAATCCACTAGGAAAGATAGAAAATTTCCAAGGAAAGCTCTTTGAAAAACAACCCTACACTAAAAATGGCTAATCCCACAATGATTAACATATCTAAGAAGCCTAGACTAGCATTCAAACAACTCCCATTCAAAGAAAGGATAAACAACAAAGAGGGGGAATTTTTTAGTAGTACCACATAATGTTGTCTACCTAGAAGATGTCCAAAAATACATCCATGAATCTATTGTAGAAATAGAGCACACCAAGCTAGAATACCTTTGACATCAATTATTTTAAGATGATGAGAAAAACTACAAGTTTAAGTACATAGAGATAAGCTAGAAGATCTTGGACGTATGGAAATATTACCTAGACTTTTGTAATGAAGAGGAATGGGTTTGAATCATGGTAAGTTGAGTACACAATGACTTCATGTATTTAGAAAAGCCATATAGAATTATGAAAAAATAGGCCATCCATGCCATAACCAAGCTGGGAATGGTAGGAGGAATTCTAGCCAAAAATTCTAGTAAAAATAGTGAAGTAGAGAAGCTCACAAAGCCACATTTGATGGTAGAAGCCTAATCCTGATGATCATTACCAACCTTGGAGTCTAGAGTGTATCAATGGGCATTGCCTAAAAAATTTACTTTGCCAACCGAGAAGACTCCACAACCTCAACCACCATCCACACCACATACTAGATGGTGGTTGAAGGAAAACAATTTTATTTGTGTGAGGTTATGAGGGAGCAACTATTGGAGAACTTGGAAAAGATTAAGAATTCTATGTATCACTTCCAATATGGAACATGACTTATTTGTTTAATGTTTTATTTTTTGAATGAAATACCTAAATTCAAAGGTAAGTTCTAGAAACTTGACCAAACTATAGCTAAACATATTAAGTACCATACCCATAAATTTGAGAATTTTCAAGCATGATAAGTAGCATACTAGGGATTTTTCAAAACCTGCTAGGGAAAAAGGAAATTAATGGATTGGGTCCCCTATTTATCAGCCAAACAATATGAAAATACTAAACATCAATGGTGGGAAAAGACTACACATATGGAGGCAATTGAACCTCACATTGTATGGATTCTAACACTACCATACAAAGTCACCATTTAAGAAATAGATTCCTACATGGAAACCCTAATTTGGAACCCAAGGAATCCCAAAGTAGGGAGGTTAAAAACCTATCAAGAAGTAATGGACAAGAAGATTGGAAAAGAAAATAAAGAGGACTTGGAAAAGAATAAAAAGAAACTTCAAAAGCAAGGGGGCATGTTGGAAGAAGGACTAAAACTAGAAGTGACCACTCCAACACAATAATAACCTTCCAACAGAAGGGATACAAGGTCATAGACCACCCCACTAGGAACATCCAAAGGACCTTCAACATTGACACTGACAACCTCTCAATTGGGGAAACCACCACAAGCCACAAAGAGAACCCGATAGGTAAGGAAAAAATAGAGGGACCAAAGGTAGAAAGAGGATGTATAAGAAGCCGAGATAGAAGATATCTCAAAGGAATAAGAAGAGGTTGAGTAGTCTCTACAGAAAAATAAATGAAACCAAAAGACCCCAAGCACTCCTCCGACCAAACTGAAGCAATACAAATCAGGAAAAACTCAGATAAACCTAGAGCAATAATCTCTGGTACTATCTGAAGAGCCAATCAATATATTCAAAACATTAAATGCTATTATTCATCTTGGTATGCTACCACAAAATATAAAAATGTATGAGGATTATAATGAGGAAAATAAAGACAAAATAATTCAAAGCTTAGTAAGGTATGTTAATTACCTAAATAAAGTCCTCAAGGAAGTAATGAAGGGGTTTTCAAATGAAATTGTAGCAATAATAAGGGAAAAAAGAGCTAAATCCTTGCCCCACGATGATGAAATAAATGAGCAACCCATATCGGCACTAAGCCCCAACATTATAGAGGAGTAAAAATAAGCTCTAGCACAAGCACATGCACAAGAGATCTAGAATAAACATCGAGTTGACAAACTCATGAGCAATGACCAGAGGACACAAAAGCATAGATGTAGAATCCAAAAGAAAACACAAGGGGGTCTGGAGAAGAATTGACAAAGAATAAGGATGACATTGGAGAAGTATCCACTCCATCAAATACTATATCCAATATCAAAAAAATTCTATCTCAGTAACAACAAATCCAATTGACACCACCTCCACAATTTCTCCAAGTACCATTAGTGGGATCCCAAGTGAATCTATCTAAAATGTCACCCATTCATAAGTTACAATTATGAGATATTTTCTAGACCACCACTAAAGAAGAACTTCTCCAAGAACATGTACAACAAACATAACACTTGCAAGAGGCTATAAATGCACTCTAGAAAGTATTCCGCATTTTGTTAAGGATCAATCCCTCCCCTTGTCTCACCAACTTCAACAATTGGTTACCATAATATAGACAAACCTAACATCCCAAAAAGAAAAAAATAGGGAAAGAGTACCATGATGAAATCATTAAGAAAAATACCCAATAGTTCATTAATATATGTGATACCACACAAACTCAACTAGAGCAACAAATAAAACAGACCGAGGACAACATAAAGGCTACTGGAATAATATATCATTTTTTCTTACAATGGCCCAATATAACAAGGATCCTCCTAAACCAAATCACATAGAAAAAGGATCATATAGCATAAATTACTTACGACCCCCTATAGGACCTGAATGGAGCAACAAGGGAAAACATAGATCATCTACACATCCAGCTCCAACAAATCCATACCCAATGAGAGATGGTCAAAGAAAAATTACAATCGCTAAGGGAGTTGGTCAATAATGAGTTGAGATTCCTCCATTTGATTATGAAAGAAGAAAAATAGATAACCAACAACATCACCATCCCAACCACTCTCCAAGAAGCAAAACACACACTAGCCCAAATACAAGCCCAAGTACTTACTCTCTTCAAGCACATGCACATTGTACTGCTACATTTGAAATAATGAAGATATAATATTAGAATATCCTTCCAAATTGAGCAACACATCTTGAGGGAAAGACACCATTTTAAAAGGGGTGATGATGTTAGCAAGTCAAAGGTAGAAACAAAACATACCACAGAGTACCGAAAGAAGGCTATGATAAAGGGTGAAGAAATTAGTCACTAGTAGGAGTCATGTCCCTTCAAAGGAACACATGTATATATGACATGTAATATATAAAGAGATAGACATGTAATGATACATAAGATAAAAATTTACTACTAGATTAAATACTAGATCTATCCTTTTGTATTTGCATAATATAGTATATAAAGGAGTTATAAGGAAAATATGTGTTATAGATATATGAGAATTTTATTTTGTTAATATGATATTGTGTGTCATGTATGCCTCATAGATTCCTACCACACATGCTTATTTCTCTTACTATGTCCTTTGGGGTATAAATAGACTACTCAAGGAGTACCGAGATATAGATCTTTGGACTATACTTTCCTCATTTCTCTTACCAACAACTTGGTTGGTTAGAGATACATTTGGATTGGTCTCATGCATTAATCCCTTTGGGAAATAAAAAAGTATGTCTAGATCCAAAACCTAAAGCCAAATTTATAGTTCTAAAGTCGGAAGATCCTAGGCCTCATATTTTATTTGAAGAATTAGAATTTGGTAATTATATGCTTCTTTTAGAATTAGAAAAGGACACATATTTTCTTATCCTACATATTTCTTTAGAATTATGGACATTAGAATTCAATGGAAGTAGCTCAAATTCAGGATCTAGTGTAGGAGTGGTTTTGATCTCTCTAGATGGAGATAAATTTCCTTCCTTTGATAAGTTGGAGTTTAAAAATACCAAAAATACAATAGAATATGAAGCCTTGTTGTTGGGATTGGAAGTAGCTAAATAAAAAGGAATTAAAAAATTGAGAGATCTTAGAGATGCAAAGTTTTAAAAATGAAATGCTTAGACACTATAGAAAAAAATTCTAGGGTAGCATAGAGTATTTTGATGCTTTCTCTATCAAGGTAGTACCTAGGGAACAAAATTCTAGAGTTGATTCATTGGCAGTTTTTGCATCCTTGTTGTTACCCCGCCCTCATTTTAAAAAGGACTTGTATCAAAGAGAGATGATATATAGAACTACTATGCTAGACAATGTGGACTATTGGAAATTTTTCAAAAATTATAGACAAATTCAAGGCTTCTTGGAAAGTGTGGAGATGTTTGTAATTTCCTACATTGAAGTTATTAGAATTTAATCTTTATTTAGATGAAGATTATTTATCATTTTTTTTATTTAATTAATTTTATGAATATTCCAAAGGAATCCCTGTGTATTTTGTCTCATTTGAGTATCCTCACACATGTGTGTGGATGACTCATTTTTATAAATCCTTTTTGGAGGAATATTAATGCTTAGGTGTATACTTTACCTTATGAGGATCATGAGACCTTGCACATACATAGGATGAAAGGTGGCATGCATAGAAATGAGAGTTACTTATGAAACTCCTTTCTCACCTCTATTTATTTAGGTGCTTCTCTCCTTCACTAGAATAATTCTATGATTAAGCTCTATCAATCTCTATCATTGTTATCTTCTTTAGGCTTTATGCCATATTCATAATATAGGGAGTTATTTCTTTATTTTCCCCCTTACAAAATATTGTGTCTCCTCTTGGATATTTTGTGTGCTTTCTATTGGTTTTCATCTTGGATGGTAATCTTTTCCTTCAAATAATAACTCTTTGATTAGTACTTTCTTTTATTTCATTTTATTATTCTTTTCATGGTATCAGAGCAAGGTGTTACTAATCTTTGTTTGAGCTACATTGTGGAAGGTTTACCATCTATTTTTGGAGCACTCACCTTGGAGTCACACTCTTGAGAGATGAAAAGTAGAACTTTGCTTAAAATTCATTTTTTCTAGTGAATAATTTAATAGTTTTTTTCTATCCCTATTGATTTTATTGTGCAGGAATCAAAGGTTTTAAGTTTTTTTTTGCAATTGCAGTCTATAATTCTTACACAATTTTTTTCACTAATATTTACTGTTATCAATCAGATATGCACCCTTTGTCAGATTTGCAAAAATCAAACTATCTATTGAAACATGGAAACTCTTTTCAGATGTGGGTGATCTACACAAAAAGATAATCTCCATAGTGAGTTGGTTATCCGTATAATGAATATTATTCTAAGTGATTTTCTGAGGGAAAGAGTTAGAAAGATGACTAAAATTAAAACCTATGACTAACAGATGATTTTCAAGACTTGATAATGATTTAATGATGATTCTGATTTCTTCCTCACAAACAGCTTTTAGAAAAACACAATATGTCACAACCTCTCATGAATAATTAACACATAAATAATTTAGATGAAGACCTGATTTTAAATACATGAAACCTATATTTTTGAACTTTCTGCATCAAGAATTACAGTCTTAGGACATAGCAACAACTCTGTGAACAAAAATCACAATATAACATCAAACTAAAATTGCAAGTAGACACAAAATTGAGAAGTAGGAATGTTGTTTTTATTCAACTGAAGGAGTATGGAAAAATCCGTCTGAACTGAGTACAAAATGAGTTTACAAGCTCCACAATGTGTGAGAGCCAGAAACTAAAATCTGAACTAAGAAGAAGAAGAAAGCTAAGTCTTCTTCAAAATATCTCTCCAAAAAACCCTAATCTGAGCTCACCAAGAAATCTCAAGGAAAAGATATCAAAACTTTCTCAAAAGTATGCACAAAAGCAGAAAAAACTCACTGTTCCCATGTTCACATTGTCCAACCCCTAAAAATAGGCTAAATTTGCTTTAAAAGCAAATAAAACACTTAATCCATCTAATAGGTATCTCAAATCTTACCAAGACAATCCCTCTCAAAAATATGCTAAAAAGAGCAAAGAGATAAAAACAATCTGCTTTATCTTTGCTTTACATGATATGCAGATTTCACAATTTGACTTATTTTTGCAATTAAAGATTTTAGTAATATTTTACAAAAAATACAACTTATCCCTCTAATACAAATCTTGATTTTCTCAAAAAATCATAAAGATTACAAGGCATTTCTCTTATCAATATCTTTATTGATTTCTTTTAAAATCAATTTGAAAATAATACTAAGGAAAAATAATTTACAATTGATTTCTAGAAAATCAATCAAAAAGAATAAAACTAAGGCATGAACTAAGGCATGAAAGCCTTTACCAAGGTATAGGCATAGAATGAAATGCCTTGGGTATTGAAAATAATGCATAAAAAAACTCAAGGCTATATAAATCAGCCATCACTAGGTGTATTTGATTTGGGCATTGATATTTATAAAACTAAGGGAAAATCCCTAAGTCGACATAGGGTCTTTGGGAAAACCCTAAAACAAAACCTTGCTCCTCATTCACTATTCGCATCATTTTGAGAGAAAATATTGTGAAGAAAAGGCTCTAAGCCACCACCATGTATGAGAGCTAGGGTTTCATTTTTTTGAAGGAGATTTGAGCTCCATGCTTGTTGTTCTTGATTAATCTTCATAGTCTCCTGATGGTAAGTTGATCTCAAACAATTTTGAGCCCCTTTGCTTCATTTTAATAGAACTTCCAACCTTCAAGCCATGATATGAATGTTGCTTCTAATGCATTCTGTGTATTCTTGTGTCTATTTGATAATGCCATGCCATTTGGCCACCATACACAAGCTCGACCTGGGCATTTTGGCTTGGTTCTTCAAGGTTCGACTGTGGTTTCTTCGATGCCATGAGGGTAGGAAAATTATTTTCATTTCTTGTGCATTTCCCTCTTTAACTAGATCATTTTGAGCTAAATTTCAAAAAGAGATGTGAAATTTGTGCTTCTCTAGCCACGGCTACTATGTGGTATCTGTTGAATTTTTTGCACAGGAAACCTTGAGTTTCAGGCATCATGCTTTATATTAGATATTCTGATAGCAGACTCTATTTTTGAGTCACAAAACTCTAGCTGTATCTCAGTTTTCTAAAGATAAATGGGCCTCTTAGACTGCAACCATGCACATTTTCTATAACTTTTTTTTGTTGTATTTCTGTATTTGCTCACTGATAACTCCATTCGGCCACCATATGTGAGCTCTTTGGAAGCTCTTTGAGAGCTTGACTTCTATGTTTAAGAGCTCTTAAGAGTTGGTTGTGCCATGAGCATGGTTTTCTTGGGTTTATTGAACCTCACTCCATTTCATAATCTCTATCTTCAAATTTGTAAAAAACCCTACATGGGTACTTGTAAAAAATGAAGAAGACTTGCAGTTTATAAAAAATGCAGAGTGGGTATCTCCGAAAATTGTATTATCTTCCTTTGAATTCAAAAATCCCAAAATGGATATTCTGAAGAATGAACAAGAATCTGTGTATTTAAAAATTTATGCAATATTTGGGCTCGACCCAGTATGGTATTTATCTGCTTTCTCAAATTTCATCATATGGATATTTAATATCTTGAAGAAACCTGTGTATCTTGGTTGAAACCCTCATATGTGCATTCATTCTGAGAGCTTAAAAGCTCAAAATTATGCACTGCATTTAAGTTGAGATCTCTTCCATATATCTATATTTGGTTTGAAAATATTTCTTGTTTCTCTTTTTTTCACTTGTGGATGTCATTATCATGTTGTTTCACACCATCCTTACACACAAAAATATCTTTGATTTAAAGTTGAATATTATTCCTTTTCTCTAATTTCTTATTCAGTCACAATCTTCAAGAATGCATTCCGAACCCTCACTCAAACCATTTTTTTTGCAAACTCTGCTTATTCTGGGAGTAACCTTTCACATGGAAATTCTTGTGTAATCTATCTTTGAAAGGTATACTTGAATGACTAAATAGTTGAATGATAGGACAACACATATATCCAAAACAGTGTATTCTGATTTCCTTCTTTTCAAAATAGTGAGGTATTTTGCATTCTCAGCCATAATGAAACTGGTTGTCTTGTTGAATCATTCACTTTCCTTAATCAAATACACCATTTATTGTATTGATGCTTGTCATCCACTATTTTGATGGGAAACTGGGGCTCTCTTCTCTTGCCTTCATTATGTAAAGTTGTTTAATGCATAGTTCCTTTCTCCAATGAAAATCTGAAACAATACCTTTGTTCTCTTTTATTGAATAGTGCTTATTGTAATCAGGCATTATGTATGCATGTTCATTATCAGAAATAGAACACTCATGTGGCTTTAACATGAAATAAGATGCATTGTTTTACATCCTATGGTAGAAAAACATAATCATACAACAATGTTTGAGATGAATGTACTCAGTTGAAAAGATTGAGCTCAATTAAATTAACTGTCCACCTGTAGCCTTCAGAAAGCACCTTCTGTTTGTTATGAGTGGACCTTTGGTTTGATGGCATGACAAATGAACTCTCTTTTACTCTTTCAATTGCATAACACTTTAATACTTAGCCCCACCTGTAACATATGTGGGGCAACATGCCGAGCTCTACTCTTGTGGGAGCCTATTTTTCTCCACATGCTTGGTCTTCAAAATGATAATCAGCTTCATGATTCTACCTATACCTACACAAAGAAACAAATGATGTTAGCATAAAACAATATATCATGATGTTGATGTCTCTCTTTCAGCTCATTTTTCTACACTTCTCTTGATTGTTTCAGTGTATGATCAGTAGCATACTACATTATCATTGATGGTTCATGTAGGTATATTCATAGTCAGAGCTCTAACATCCCTCTCTTCCTTCCTATAGGTCAACGGAGCTCGAAGAAGACAAATGGTGCACCACTTCTGCATCAGCCATCAATCAACAGGCAATGATGATTATGTTTATACTTATGTGATTGTTCCTTTTATGCATCTTCCATAGTGTAGTGTGATGCTTATGATGCACTATAATAGTTACATCCATGGCTTGTGTGGATATTTGATTTCAATCTTATGCTTTTCATTTTGAAAAGAAAAAATGCATCTCAATGCAAATTTGTACTATCATTTGAATTCTCACAATCAAATGAAATTCTGTAACTATGAATTAGTTTATGAAATAAATGAAAGCATTTTGTTGCTTTATTGTTGTATGCTCAATTTTGTAGTCCATTTGATTCTGGAACATTGAATAGCGACTTCTGAAATTTTGTTTCCTCATTTCAATGCATAATTGTTACTTGATGAATAATGAACAAAGTGCAAACAACACTTAAGCATACCGCAAAAATAACTATAACTTCACTTAAGATATAACAATATTTAATCAGCTCCACCAATTGAGATTTAGCAAAAATTTGGTAACATTTTGGCGATTTTTGCTAAATGCTTTCCTGCTAAGCATAGATCAGTTGCCTTAAAACACTCCATTGGGTGTGGAGTCAAATCTGCCCCTTCATGAAACTCAAAAATCTAAACAGAAACACTCTAAACAATAGCAAAACAAAATGAAATAGAACTGAAAGCAAACTAATAGGCCTTGATGGCCAACAGAACATGCACAACAGTGCTTAGGAAAAACAAAACTACTAAAAGTAAATGGCGTAACACACTTATTTGCAATACTACTCTACTTATTTACAAGATAAAACTTATCTTAGAGGAAATGTTTGAGGTGGATCCCATTAACTGGGATAGATAACACCTCTCCAGTCAACTTAGAAAGTTGGAAAGCGTTGTGTTCCTTGCACTCCATGATCACATAAGGCCCATCCCAAATCGCATCAAATTTGGAATGTCATCCAGGTTTTCTTTTAAATTCATTCCATTTGAAAACCAAATCTCCAACAATGAAATCATGTGGTCTTGCTCTTTTGTCAAAAGAATTCTTCATCTAAGCTTGATGTATCTCAAGTTGGCTTAGAGCTTCTTCCCTAGTTTCCTCCAGCTCTACTAGCTGTGCAAATCTCACCTCAAGAGGTTGTTCATTCAGTAATTCCAGTTCTTTAACATAACTTAAAGTCAACAACTCAATGGAAACAGGTAACTTAGCTTCCTTTCCATAAGTTAAAACAAAGAGAGAATAACTAGTGGCCCTTTTAGGAGTTATCATGTCAGCCCATAGAGCTAACTTAAACTTTTCATGCCATGTCCACTGATTATCCTCAATAGTCTTCTTGATTATCTAAATCGGATTCTTGTTTGTAGATTCCACCTGACCATTTCCCTACAGATAATAATTAGAAGATGTGTTCAAATAAATATTATTTCTAACTGACCAATCAAAAATCCTCAAACCAATAAAAGCCAAACCATTGTCGAAAATGATTGAATATGGAATTCCAAATCTCGAGACTAGAACCTGATAAAAGTTAAGTACAAAAGTCTCGTTTGCTTCTTTCAAAGAAACTACCTCTATCCATTTGGTAAAATAATATGTGGTAGTAAGTATCCACTTATGACCCGTGCTTGAAGGCATATTGATAGGACCAATAAAATCTAAGCCCTACTTAGCAAAGGGTTGTTCTACCTAAATCAGATGCAGGGGCAACACTGCAAGCCTCTGTTTTCCAGAAAATAAAGTAAATTTCTCACATTTTCTGACCCAAGCAATAGCATCTTTGAACAAATCTGGCCAATAATAGCCAGCCCACATAATTTTTAGGGCTATTGTTCTTGTGGCAAAGTGACCTCCTGAAGGTCCATCATGAAATTCTGCTAAAAGCTTGTCAACTTGATCAGGTTGAATACATCTCAATAAAATACCTTGCAAATCTCTTCTATAAAGAATGTCATCAATAATTGCATAAGGAATGAATTGTAATCTATAATACCTTCTTTTTACTCTATCTAAGCCTTCAGGGCACTCACCAGTTTGTAAATAGTGCATCATTTGCTATAACCAAGTAGCAGGAAAAACTGGGACAACACCTGTAACATCATTACTTAGCATTTTATCCATATTTTCAGCTTCTTTTAAGTTGTTGTCTTCATTTCCAAAAATCTATTCACACAAACCCTTGCCTCTAATGAGCTTGGTTACCTTAATATCAACATCAAATTCCATTACTTTGGTAATCCAACCAACACGTTTATCATTAATATCTTTGTTAAGTAAGAAATCCTTAACAGTTGAATGAGCTACCAACACATGGATCTTGTTGTTGGACAACATATGCCTGAATTTTTTAAGGCTTCTGACAATAGCAAAAACATGCTTCTCGAGAAAAGAATATTTTACCTCATAATCATGCAAGACTTGGCTGAAAAATGCTACAGGCTACTCCAAGCCTTCATCGTTTTGCTGGCATAACATAGCTGAAACTGTATCTACTCCTCCAAAGGCATACAGGATGAAGTCTTTGTCAAAATTTGGATTAATGAGAGTAGGAGCAGCTACAAGGGCTTCCTTAATCTGCTCAAAGCTCCTCTTACCTTCATTGGTCCAACTGAAAGGCATATTCTTTTTAAGCATAGAAGTGAGAGGTTGCAGCAAAGTTGCAATATTTGATATGAACCTCCTCACAAAATTTATTCTTCCAAGAAAGCTTTGCAATCCTTTCTTGTGAGCTGGTAATGGTAATTCAAGAATTGCAGACTCTTTTAGGATCTATAGAAATACCTTGCTTTGAAATAATATGTCTGAGGAGTTTACCTTCATGCATTAAAAATATACACTTCTTTGGATTGAGAGACACTCTGAACTCTTTGCATCTCTAGAAAATCTGCTCTAAGTGATCAAGATGTTCATTAGCATTTCTAGAAAAAAAAAAAATCATCTAAATATACCAGAACAAACTTGTTCATAAGGCCATGAAAGGCCATATCCATCGCTCGCTGAAAATTTGCTCCAGTGTTGGATAAGCCAAAAAGGCATCTTCTTGTAGGCCATTGTGCCCCACTTAGTTGTAAATGCTATCTTGAATTGATCCTCTTGCTTAACCAGAATCTGGTTGTAACCTGAGTAACCATCTAGCAAAGAAAATCTGTCAGAACTAGAAAATACCTGCAGAATTTGCTCCATGGAAGGGAGTAGGTAGTGGTCTTTTAGTGAAGCCTTATTTAAATCTTGGAAATTGACACATAATTTGATTTCCCCACTTTTCTTCCTAACTGGCACTAAATTTGACACCCAAGAGGTGTGTTTGATAGGAAAAATAATACCACTCTCAACTAATTTATTCAGTTCAACTTTCATAAGATGTTCTAATTTGGGGTTAAGAGGTCTCTGTTTCTGCCTTACTAGTTTTGCACCAGGCTCTAATTCAATAGTATGTTGGGCTAGTTCTAGGTTAAAACCTCTCAAATCCTTGTACTCCCAAGCAAAAACATCACTAAATTTCTGGCATAACATAATAAATTCTTGTTGTTCCCTTTATTACATATATTTCCTAGCTTAAGAAGTTTGCCCTTGGAGATTTCAATGGCTGCATAATGTTCTTCCTTAACAGTCAGGCCACACTTGTCTTTCTATATTTGGTCATTTGAATTGAACACAGATTCTAAGGTCACCAATCCTTTTGGCCGCTTATTAGTCTTCAACTGCACAATCTGTTCGTCATACTGCTACTGCCATTTTTGTTGGTTTCCATCTGCAAACTCAGCTTTAGCAATTAAAAAATTTACAATTTTCTCATCGCTGTCAAAACCTGCCAACTCACATTATTGTCAGGCACAGAAGGTTTGACCACTATTTTTATATATTGACGTGCCTCTACTTTATGAATCTCATTGGGAATATCAAACAGGGCTCCTATGGTAGTGAGCCTATCAGCATGCTTATTTTTGTTTCTAAGAATCAAAACAATATTAAAAGCATCAAAATCTTCCATCAAATCCCATACACAATGCTTATATTTCTTAAGAAAATCATTCTTGGTAGCATTTAAATTTCTGATCTAATTTACAATTGGTTCTGAATCACCATAAACTTGCAAGTACTTAATACCTCTTTTGTAGGCCCATTTGAGGCCATACACCAACGCTTCATACTCAGTTGTATTATTTTAACAACTAAAAGTGAATCTGAAAGCTGAATAGTACTTATTTCCTTCTGGTGATATCAACATAGCCCCACCTCCATCACCAATACTGCTTCTTGAACCATCAAAATAAAGCTTCCAAAGCTCATTTTCTATTTTTGCAGACTGTTCCTCCCCTTTACAAAGATTAGGCATATCAAAATCAGGTTCTTGAATCATATAGACTCCTAATCCTATCTCATTTGTGTGCTGAAATGGATCAAGCTCATGATCTTTGGTTACCCATTCATCTAGATTGATATTTTCTATATGGGTGTTGCAGTCTGAGGTCATGGTTTGCTCCTCTAGTACAGAGGTGGCATAGAGGTTAGCGTTTATAGGATTTGGTGAATATGGTTCAATATGGTCTTTGGTGAGAGGCTCATAATTTATAGTCACTTTCGTACCATACCTTGTTCTAAAAAATAAATGAGACCAATCAAAAGAGAGAAACCTACCCAACTTGGCTGTAAAATCCCTTGAGAGACAAATGGCGAAGTGTGGTGGAAAGTCAATGACTTGTATATCCTGATGAATAGAAAAATTTAGGGATGTGTGCAAAGTAAGAGCCAAATTTTTTATAATACTAGCAGTTTTAACAACAGACCCATATAATTGAACTACGCCCTTTTGGGGGTTAGGCTCATAAATAAGACCCAACTTATCAACTAAGATTTTAGGCATAACGGAGCTACTGGCACCAGAGTCTACCATACAGTTATGAAATTTTTTATCACCAATAATCAGACTTAAGTAAAATGGAGGAGGCTTTACCTCTTTACCTCTTTGCTCATTCTTAACCTCCAGATCGTTAGCAAGCATGACTTTTGCAAATCCTTGATTAGCATTGTCAGAAATAGACAACTTAGCTAAAGCATCCCGTGATAAAATTTTCTGCCCTAGGAGGTGCAAAGCATCTAATACTGACATACTGACAGTAGCTTTTCTGAGGTGCTCAACAATATTAAATGATGTAGAATTTACCTTCTGCTAGTTTTTAATGACATCGTTTTGCCTCTGCAAAGGTTGCGAATGCATTCTTGACTGCTCCTTGCTAGGTATCTCTTAGCCTCTTTGTAGAATCTTCATTTTAGGCTGCACTGTAGCGTTAACATTTGATGACAAAATGGGTTGTTTATTGTTCATAGGTTGCTACTATGAATTTCCAGCTTGTTGCCCTGAATCCATAGCTCTCTTTTTTGATCTGGTATTGGTCGAAACAGGAGAACTTTGTTGATCCTAACCGTTCATGCCACATAACTCAGAACTTTTCTAGTTTGGCAAGGCAACTTCCATGTTATCTTGATGTTCTTAACTCTGATCTGCAATGTTTTTTAAACCAGTATAGTTGTTTTGGACCATTAAGGCTTGATTTCTCATGCCATTAGCACACGTGGATTGGTTATGGGGTTGATTGCATGGATAACACCAATTGTAATCCTGGGCAATATTATTTTGGGGCACAAGTTCCTTTGAAAAACTGGTTGTGTTGGGGTTGTATGGCTGGAATGGCCTAGGGTTAAAAGTCTTCCTTTGGCCTTGATAGTCATTTTGAAAAGCGGGCTTATTTGGCTAGTTTTGCTGATAAGTGGCTTGATAAGGTCTATGTTCATGACCGACTTGCTTCTTAATGCTCACAAGATCATTCCTGAAGGTCTTGAGTATACTTGTAATCTCTTGAAATTCTTGGTTTTGGGTTGGAGCAACAACTTCTTGGGCTACGTTATGATAGCCTATTGCTGGAACAGGCGGGACAACAGATAAGGGAGGTACAACAGTAGGGGTAGGCGGCTATATTTCTGGAAACAAAGGCATATGAGGTCTAGGGGTTATGTCTCTAGCTTGGATGAGATAGTTCTCTACTTTAACATCTATGTCATAATCATTAGGGAGTGTATGCCCACCCATAGATTGAGTCATGACTGAAATCTTACTATTCAATGCTTTTAAGTAAAACAGAAAAGCATGTGCTGGTAAAGGTTTTACGGATGCAGGAATCCTATCCTAGGTTCTATGAAATCGGTAGTTGAAATCAACCAAGTGCTTGTGTGGCACCCTCTGAATGGTGCTCAATTGCTCTAATAGAGACAAATTATCATATTTATCAGCAAAAAATTGATATAAACCGTTACCTAACGCATCCCATGTCACGATTGAATTGGTTGCGAGACCTCTGAACCATTGTAATGCCTTCCCTTTGAGTGATGCAGCCAATAGCCTTAACAGGACGTTCTCTTGCATGATGTTGTGAACTGAGCATAAGGTGGCTACATCACAAATGTGCTCACACGGTTTAGTGAGGTCCTCCCCAATGAAGTATGGTAGACTTCTAAGGACTGCAACTAGGATGTCATCATGTTGAGGGATGTCTAATGGACTGCCTCCATTAAAAGGCATGAACGGGTGTTGCCTTGGCATTGCCATTGGCGGTGCTTGTGATATTGGAACTGGTACTCTTGGTGATAAAACCAAGGAGCTAAAAATAAGAGGTGTTGACTTCGATCTTGCAGGTGTCTCAAAGAGCCTCCTTGTTATTCTGCCTCTTCTTCGTCGTGGAGAAAACTCTCGATATTCGAAAGGTGTAGTACTTGATCTGGTTTGTATTTTTGTCATGCGCATGTTGCACTAGCATGCAAAATAAATATCAAAGTCGCCAGGTATATTGAAATGAGCCTCCAAAAGGCTGAACAAATCTGCTGCATACACCAAACAACAAATTAAAAACTCTAAAATTTCTCTGAAATGGCTTTTAGAGTCCCACCCAATGTGCCAAAACCTGTTATCAATCAGATATGCATCCATTATCAGATTTGTAAAAATTAGACTATCTATTAAGACATGGAAACTCTTTTCAGATGTGGGTGATCTACGCGAAAAGAGAATCTCTAGAGTGAGCTGGTTCTCTGAATGATGAATATTATTCTAAGTGATTTTCTGAGGGAAAGAGTTAGAAAGATGATTGAAATTAAAACCTATGACTAACAGATGATTTTCAAGACTTGATAATGATTTACTGGTGATTCTGATTTCTTCCTCACAAACAACTTCCAGAAAAACACAATATCTCACAACCTCTCATGAACAATTAACACATAAATAATTTACATGAAGACCTGATTTTAAATACAACATGCAACCTGTATTTTTGAACTTTTTGCATCAAGAATTATAGTATTAAGACATAACAAGGACTCTGTGAACAAAAATTACAATATAACATCAAAATGAAACTACAAGGAGACACAAAATTGAGAAGTAGGAATGTTATTTTTATTCAAATAAAGGAGTATGCCAAAATCTGTCTGAACTGAGTACAAAATGAGTTTACAAGCTCCACAATGTGTGAGAGCCATAAACTAAAATCTAAACTGAGAAGAAGAAGAAAGCTAAGTCTTCTTCAAAATATATCTCTCCAAAAAACCCTAATCCGAGCTCACCAAGAAAGCTCAAGGAAAAGATATCAAAACTGTCTCAAAAGTCTGCACAAAAGCAGAAAAAACTCACTATTCCCATGTTCACATTGTCCAACCCCTAAAAATAGGCTAAATCTTCTTTAAAATCAAATAAAACACTTAATCCATCTAGCAGGCATTTCAAATCCGACCAAGACAGTCCCTCTCAAAAATTTGCTAAAAATAGTAAAGAGATAAAAACAATTTGCTTTATCTTTGCTTTACATGATATGCAGATTTCACAATTTGACTTATTTTTGCAATTAAAGATTTTAGTAATATTTTGCAAAAATTACAACTTATCCCTCCAATACAAATCTTGATTTTGTCAAAAAATCATAAAGATTACAAGGCATCTCTCTTATCAATATCTTTATTGATTTCTTTTAAAATCAATTTGAAAATAATACTAAGGAAAAATCATTTACAATTGATTTCTAGAAAATCAATCAAAAAGAATAAAACTAAGGCATGAACTAAGGCATGAAATCCTTTACCAAGGTATAGGCATAGAATGAAATGCCTTAGGTATTGAAAATAATGCATAAAAAAACTCAAGGCTATGTAAATCGGCCATCACTAGGTGTATTTGATTTGGGCATTGATATTTATAAAACTAAGGGATAATCCCTAAGTCGACTTGGGGTCTTTGGGAAAACCCTAAAACAAAACCTTGCTCCTCATTCACTATTCACATCATTTTGAGAGAAAATATTGTGAAGAAAATGCTATGAGCCGCCGCCATGTATGAGAGCTAGGGTTTTATTTTTTTGAAGGATTTGAGCTCCATGCTTGCTATTCTTGATTAATCTTCACAGTCTCCTAATGGTAAGTTGATCCCAAAAAATTTTGAGCCCCTTTGCTTCATTTTAACAGAACTTTCAGCCTTCAGGCCATGATATGAATGTTGCTTTTCATGTATTTTATGTAGTTTTGTGTCTATTTGATAATGCCATGCCATTTGGCCGCCATACACAAGCTTGACCTGGGCATTTTGGCTCGGTTCTTCAAGGTTCAACTATGGTTTCTTCGATGCCATGAGGATAGGAAAATTATTTTCCTTTCCTGTGCATTTCCCTCTTTAACTAGATCATTTTGAGCTAAATTTCAAAAAGATATGTGAAATTTGTGCTTCTCTAGCCGCAACTATTGTGTGGTATCTGTCAATTTTTTTGCACAGGAAACCTTGAGTTTTAGGCATCATGCTTTATATTGGATATTCTGACAGAAAACTCTATTTTTGAGTCCCAAAACTCTAGCTGTATCTCAATTTTCTAAAGATAAATGGGCCTCCTAGACCGTGGCCATGCACATTTTCTATAACTTTTTTTTGTTGTATTTTTATATTTGCTCACTAATAACTCCATTTGGCCAGCATATGTGAGCTCTTTGGAAGCTCTTTGAGAGCTTGACTTCTATTTTTGAGAGATCTTAAGAGTTGGTCATGCCATGAGCATGGTTTTCTTGGGTTTATTGAACCTCACTCCATTTCATAATCTCTATCTTTAGATTTGTAAAAAACCCTACATGGGTACTTGTAAAAAATGAAGAAGACTTTTAATTTATAAAAACCGCAGAGTGGGTATCTCTAAAAATTGTACTATCTTCCTTTGAATTCAAAAACCCCAAAATGGGTATTCTAAAGAATGAACAAGAATTTGTATATTTAATTATTTATGCAAAATCTGGGCTCGAGCTAGTATGGTATTTATCTACTTTCTCAATTTTCATCATATGGATATTTAATATCTTGAAGAAACCTGTGTATCTTGGCTGAAACCCTCGTATGTGCATTCATTCTAAGAGCTTAAAAGCTCAAAATTATGCACTACATTTAAGTTGTATTTGGTTTGAAAATATTTCCTGTTTCTCTTGTTAGCACTTTTGGATGCCATTATCATGTTGTTTCACACCTTCCTTACACATAGAAATCTCTTTGATTTAAATTTGAATATTATTCCTTTGCTCTAATTTCCTATTCAGTCACAATCTTCAGGAATGCATTCCAAACCCTCACTCAAACCATTTTTTCTGCAAACTCTGCTTATTCTGGGAGTAACCTTTCACATGGTATCTTGTGTAATTTGATTGTCTTCTTTTTAAAATAGTGAGGCATTATTCATTCTCAGGCATAATGAAACTGGTTGTCTTGATGAATCATTCACTTTCCTTAATCAAATACACTAGTTACTGTTTTGATGCTTGTCATCCACTATTCTGATGGGAAATCGGGGCTCTCTTCTGTTGCCTTCATTATGTAAATTTTTTTAATGCATAGTTCCTTTCTCCAATAAAAAATTAAAACAATACCTTTGTTCTCTTTTATTGAATAGTGCTTCTTGTAGTCAGGCATTATGTATGCCTGTTCACTATCAGAAACAAAACACTGATGTGGCTTTAACATGAAACAAGATGCATTATTTTACATCCTATGGCAGAAGAACATAATCAGACAATAATGTTTGAGGTGAATGTACTTAGTTGAAAAGATTGAGCTCAATTAAATTAACTGTCCACCTATAGCCTTCAGAAAGCACCTTCTATTTGTTATGAGTGGACCGTTGGTTTGATGGCTTGACAAATGAACTCTCTTTTACTCTTTCAGTTGCATAACACTTTAATACTTAACCCCACCTGTAACATATGTGGGGTAGCATGCTGAGATATAACCTTGTGGGAGCCCATTTTTCTCCACATGCTTGGTCTTCAAAATGATAATCAACTTCATGATTCTCCCTATACCTGCACAAAGAAACAAACGATGTTAGCATAAAACAATATATCACGATGCTGAGGTCTCTCTTTTAGCTCATGTTTTTGCACTTCTCTTGATTGTTTCAGTGTATGATCAGTAGCATACTACATTATCGTTGATGGGTCATGTAGGTATATTCATAGTCAGAGCTCTAACATCCCTCTCTTCCTTCCTATAGGTCAACGGAGCTCGAAGAAGACAAATGGTGCACCACTTCTACGTCGGCCATCAATCAACAGGTAATGATGATTATGTTTATACTTATGTGATTGTTCCTTTTATGCATCTTCCATAGTGTAGTGTGATGCTTATGATGCAGTGTAACAGTTACATCCATGACTTGTGTGGATATTTGATTTCAATCTTATGCTTTTCATTTTGAAAAGAAAAAATGCATCTCAATGCAAATTTGTACTATCATTTGAATTCTTGCAATCAAATGAAATTTTATAAATATGAATTAGTTTATAAAATAAATGAAAGCATTTCATTGCTTTATCGTTGTATGCTCAATTCTGTACTCCATTTGATTCTGGAACATTAAATAGCAACTTTTGAAATTTTGTTTCCTCATTTCAATGCATAACTGTCACTTGATGAATAATGAACAAAGTGCAAACAACACTTAAGCATAATGCAAAAATAACTGTAACTTCACTTAAGATATAATAGTATTTAATGAGCTCCACCAATTAAGCTGTAGCAAAAAATTGGTAACATTTACAATTTCAAGTTGTTTAAAACAAAATCTATTTTTTTATTTCACATATGTATTTTTTGAAACCCCAAATAAGGGATTTTTTTTCAAATAACAATACATGTTTTTTTTAAAAAGAATATTTTTTTTACATATAAATATGCATAATTTTTTTTGAAGAATATTTGTATACATAAAAGTCATAATAATTTTTTTTATTTATCTGTAGCTTCATATCAGAAAATATGCAAAATTTTCATTAAGGGTTAACGTTACATGCATATACATTAAGAGATTATAAAAAAATAAAATCTACTTGGTTGCCCCTATTTTTGGTCAACCATCTCCCTTGGCCCCTACCCCTCATGTAGGTGCGATTAGTATGAATAGTGGTTATTTTTTCTAGCTTACAATCTCTACATATTCTCAAGAACCTTCCTTGTTGCCACCTACTCAAGTTCCTTCTTTGAAATATCTTGCAATTTGGTAGCCATATCCACTCTCTTTCATCCTCTAACTTGTGTCCTCCATATTAGTTTCACCCCTCATTCAGCTGCTACCTACGAGCCCTTCACTTTTGAAGACCAACTTGGTTCGATGTTGTCTATTCTAACCCTTCATACCATCCTTTGTGCAAATCGCATCTTCATATTCTTAGCCAAACCACCTTCCTTCCCTGGAAACTCCAAATTCCAACTCAATACGGTTGAGGAAAAGAAAATTTAAAACCTAAATAAGAAATTCAACCCTAAAATCCTTCTAACCCTGCTCATATCCTTTTAAAAAAATATTTCACTTTTTTTTTTATGAATAGGCAGCTATCTATATTAATTATAAAAATAATAATACATATTCACCAAAAAAAGATGGTTGGTAAGAAGACACACCCCGAGAGTCACATGGGTTGAGCCCAAAAAAACAGAGTCACTTGGGCCTAGCCCAAAAAACCATAAACATTACAAACATTAAAATAAAAAGGCCATTATGTGGTTGGAGTAGTGCCAATAGAGCTAGGAGGGTCCCTATCATCCACCTTCTTTCCCCATACATCAACAGGGTCTGGAGTGATGTCAGGAGGGCCCCTGCCATCATCTTCTTTCTCTTTATATTTTTCTTTATCCTCCCATCTGGGTGATATTTCCAAAGCCAAACACAAGAAACATTTCGTAGTGTCTGGCCAACTAGAGCTGCTACCGGGAGTAGTATCAAAGGGCCACCTAGAGGTGCCACCGCCACTCCTTGCCACCCCTCTAGAGGGCCACCCTAGGTTAGCCTATAGAGGAGGAGAACATGACTATCAAGGAGAGTGAGAGCCTCGATGAGGAGGAGCCTAAGAGTAGGGGAGAGTAGAACCACTCTACTGCTTGCCCCCGTGAGGGTGACTGACCACTAGAGGAGGTGGGTGAAGATGAAACATTAGCCATAGTGCACAAGGAATTTCCCTAGTGTTCCAGAAGCACCTGGAGGTGAGATACCTCAAGTGCAACTTTGTTAAGTTGAACTTCAATCTATAAAAGCACATTAGAACAAATAATAGCTTTAGAGTACAAAGATACATTTTTATCAATCTGGCTATGAGCAAAAAATGCAAGCATTTCTATCTTTCCAAATACTGAAGAGGATTTCCACCTTGAAAGTGTGCCAAAGCTAGGAATACTTAGCAAGAAGCATGGGTGAATTACCCAGTAGAATCATGTGCCAAGAGAACAACTCCAACCTGAATGACTGAAAGAAGTCATGAATCTAATTCTAAAACTGCTGAGCTCTGGTACAAAACTAGAAAAGATGCTTAAAAGACTTAGCTTGCCCACAAAATAGGCAATGAGGGTCCTGGACCCCCAAGTGAATAAGCCAAGACCCCAACAATAAGCCTCAGAAAAGAATACACAAAGAAAAGTGGGCAAGTTTAGGCTCAACACTTGTAGACCAAGTGGTAGAGAATCATCTTTTCCAAACAAATAGAAGATTGAAGATGCCACTGCTAGTTCATACTATCAACCATAGAAAACTATGGTGAAAGCCATAGATATCCAAGCCTAGGCTTGTAATTTTAGAAAAGGGTGTCTGGGTACCACTTCCAGTCCTTCCACAAGGGCTTGGTGCCACGAATACCCACCTTATGAAGCATTTATATTGGAAATAGCATTTACCAAACCATCATAAGTATCACAATCATGGTTTTGAAGTCTATAATGAGCACGAAAAATCTCCCAACAACATAACATGCATAGTGGGTTTGTGAAACATGTGTTGCAAGGTCTGGATGCCTTCCTTGTGAAATCTTAAAGCTTTGATCCAAGGTGATTTGGCCAATGACTGATCATTACTGGAAAAGAGGGGCATTCACCATACATTCTATTGATTGAGTGAAATCCCATCACAGAAACCAGAGCCAACCCAACAAAGCCAGGGCTTAATAGCTTCTTAGTCTCTCCAAATGCTTTTGTCCACAAAAGTTCACATAATTTGGACTGGTTCCGTCATAACCAAAAGGGTTTGAAATCCAATCCCCTTCCAGGCTGGTCTATGTGTAGGAAAGTCAGACTAAATGCAATGCCTGAGGAGAATTTTTTAGGCTTCATCACCATTAAGATCTCTGATTATCCATTTCACACATAGAGAAATCCCTTACCATTAAGTGGAGAGTAGGCCAAGCCCTCCAGAATCTCTAGGCAGGTAGCAAAACTCCTAGGCTACGCAGTGAAACCCTTGATGAGTCTCATAAGAGGCCCAAAGAAAGTCACGTAAAATATTTTCAATCTTAGTGTAAGTAGCCTTCGAAGGAGCCCAACAAGAAGAGTAATAAACATGCCTAGCAGCTAAAAAATTAGTACAAATCTGAAATTTCCCAACCAAAGAGAGAGGCTTGGTAATCTAGTAAGCCAACTTCTACTCAATCTGAGAAAGAACTGCTTGCCACAACTCCATGGGGGAAGCCTAGAAGGCAAAGGGAATGCCCAGAAATGATAGATTTCCCCTAGAAAAATCTAGTTCTAGCCATACTATTGAAACCATTGAGGAATGGGCAGAATAGATTGCCTATAGCATAAGGTTTTATGCCATTAAATGGAAAAGCCAAAGGAAATATAGAAAGTCTCAAGGAAATCCAAAGTAGCTTTGATATTATTTTCCTCTTCCAGAAGAGTGAGAAAAGAGTCATTAGAAAAATGGCCATTAACAAGTTGATCCTATGAATTGGGCAAAGAAATGCCTCTAACATGTTGTTGGGAAACATCATTAGCCAGCAAATACCCAAACCCTTCAACAAAAAGCATATAAAGTGAGGGGACAAGTGGGAAACCCTGGCAGATGAAGCGGAACAAGTTGGAGGAAAGGGATTGGTATCCATTAATGGTGATGCAATCAAAGGCATCTAAAAAAAACATTCGGATAACCTAAATAAAATTAGGATCAAACCCCAAGGTAGCCAACATGGCGAGAATAAAAGGCCATTCGATGTGGTCATATGCTTTAGAAAAGTTAATTTTATGGAAAATGGCTTTCTAATTAGAGTGCCTAGCCCATTCCATTCCTTCCCAAACTACAATGATATTATTTAGAATAAATTTGGATTTAATGAAATCGATTTGTTCTGAGTACACAATTTGAGGCAAGAGATGGTGGATTTTCAAGGCAAGGGCTTTAGCAATGATTTTGTAGGAAACATTAAGGAGTGTGATAGGCCACCAATTGCAGATATCCTCGAGATCACCAAAATTAGGTATGAATTTAATATTCCCTTTGTTAATTATGTTTCCTAAGGTTTTAGAATGAAAAGCTTCAAGATAAACTTTATGCAAATCATGCCCAACATAGTCCCAAAGGGCTTTGTAAAATTCACACAGAAAGCTATCAATTCCCAGGGCCTTGTCATCCACCATGGTGTGAAAACCTTCCTTCAGGTATTCAATTATGAGCATTTTCTCAAAGAAGGTTTTTTGGACTAAAGATAGCTTGTTTTACACAATAGCAAGACAATCTTGAAGATCTTGCTCACATTCCAGTTCAGAATCCTGAGTAGTAAACACTTGTTCATAATGCCTAACAAAGGTGTGGAGAATTTTAAGCAGCTTAGAGAGCACCTGGGTGCCATCTTTGATCTTTTTGATACCAGGAGATGAGTTCCTAGCACGAAGAGCCAGAAAAAACTCTTTGGAGGCACGATCTCCAATTTTGAGCTAGTGTAACTTGGCCTTGATTTGCACCCCTTTGACAACATAATTATCTACAACTTTCTTTTTGTTCCTTAATTCTTCCACCTAGACTTGCAAGGGAAAAAAGGACTAGCTGCAAGAGCCTCAGTGGCTGAGTGGACATCATACATGGTTGCCTCATAGGACCTGCAGTGAAAAATGGCTAGCTAGTGCCCATAAATGTGAAGAAACCTTGTCATGCAAGTTATGGCATCATTCCACTAACTAATCTGGCATGTATTATGAGGCGGCCTACACTCCAAATTCTAAATTCTATGAATGTGGGCCAGCGTGGGCTGATAATGCAACAAAGATGTGTTCTAGAAGAATTGGGTCTTGCTGGCACAAGGCTATCTTAACTCCCATTCAATGTGAAAAGAGATGGGGAAATGGTCTGACAATGTCACATCCACTGACAACTTGATTGAAAGTGAAGAGCTAGCAAAGGAGAAAAATATTGATCTAAGAACATGGCATGATCAAGGCATTTAAATATCCTGTCAGAACCAGCTCGATAATTACACCGTGTACTAGAGATAATGTGAATGGCGGAAACCAATATTGGGATCAAAGAGCCCCAATTTATTACACATGTAGTGCCATGCCTCCCATTCACCAGCTGCCCATCTAAATGGTAGAGTATCATCCTTGTCATATGCCATCTCAATCATATTGAAATCCCCACACAAAATCCAAGTAGCAACTAGCAGTGAATCAAAAATCCAGTGCTAGAGAAGAGATCTTTCAATAGCATCATTTGAGGCATAAACATTAATAATCCCAAAAGAATGATTATCAATGTTAAGAAGAATCCAGATGAGCCGATGTGTGGGGTCAGATCCATGATCAACCACAAAAGCATGCACCATGGGGAGAAAAGGGTGACTACTCAACCATGTCCAACCTCATGTTCAGTACAAAACATTTTATTGGCTGGCCAAATAGATCGACAAACCAAAGCAAGCAAAAAACCAACAAATTTCACTTCTTAGAGACAAAGCACTTCAATACCAACACACTTCTACAAAGTATCCCTAACGAAATACTTCCTAGAGAGATATGTCAGACCTCGAGCATTCCATGAGAGGAAATTCATGGATGCAACTCCTCCATATCATTGGAGTCTGGCTCCTCATCCAAAGTAGAGAAGTGTTTATGTAAAAATTATGGCAAAAACAATTTAAATGGTTAGAGAAGAAAATCTTTATTTGTCCTGAACAAATTCTCTTTCTTCCAGAGGTGGAGAAGGGCTTCAAGACCTCCTGTGAGCTCCTGACATGGGAGGAGATTTAGTCAATTGTGCTATCATGATGGTAGTAGGCTGAGGCATAGCCTTAGGCTTTGGCCACACAAAAGTAGTGGCAGACCCAACTTGGGCTTCTTTCCCCTTCACCAAAGGGTTTGAAACTTCTTTGGTTGGCTCAAGAGCTTTGGAAACCATCCTAGAGCCATTGGAATTATTCTTACAGTTTGTAGCCATTGTCCATTTCTCCTTTGGTTTGGCAGCAGAACTATCCACCTAGTGGGGCTCTTTAGTATCTCGTGGTGGTGAAGGAGTATGAGGAATTGTCAAAGGGAAATCCTTAATCTTGTGGTCTACAAACTAGCACCTATAACATGTGTTCAGAAGATTAAAATAAGTGACTTTTTGGGTATGCTAGAGAGCTCCAATTTGGATGTCAATGGACTCTTTCAAATCCTACGAAAGGTCCACTTCGACACAAACCCATTTTTTGGGTCAAGCTTGAAAGAACCTATCTGGTTCAACACAAATAACCTTCCCTAGAGAGGACACAATATGTTGTAAAAAAGGCACACAAGGAAAGGGAAAACTCAAGAACTCAATCCAGACCAAGACCCATAACTTGGTGTCATCTAAGACAACAAAATCTTGGGTCCACAATTTGAAGACCAACAAAGATGACGAGACATACCAAAGACCATGGTTCAGGATTTCTTGAACATGACTAACCTTCGTAAAGAAAAAAAGAAAAAACCTTTGGTTAAATTCTAGACCATATCAAGGTGGACCCCATGAGGGACCCAGGGCTTGTGGACCCATTCATTAAGCACACTTTCAGGGGGAGTCCTCCCAACAAAATAACCAACAAGAGTATGTTGCTCAAGCCATTGGCATGCAAAATCAAAATATGGAAAGGATAAAACCACATCAGCTGGGAAGTCAAAAGACTTACCTCATGAAGCACCTTTAGAAAAAACTTTCAGGGTCACTTGCTTAGAGCGGGAGCCATTGAGTAGAGCCGTCGAACTGCCAACACCAGCAAGAACTATTGGGTTAGAGCTGGTTGAAAGCATAATAAAACCAAGAAAACCGTAGTAAATACAGGCGTACACACTGTAAATGAGAAAATTTGATTCCTAAGGAGCAGTATGATGCAAGAGGGGCCAAGTATGACCATAGACACAAGAAACCCTAGTAGAGCTCATTCACCTCGATTCCTTTTTCTCAACTCCTTTTTTGTGTTATAGTTTTTTAAAGATTATTAAAAATATTAATCATAAAGGAAAAACGTTATATATATACACTAGTAGAATTTGGCAAATAAATGACTAATTTGGTCATTGGGTAAAATCACAACTAAATGACTAAATAAATGACTAATATCAGACAAGTAAAGATGACTAAATAAATGACTAATATCAGACAAATAAAAATGACTAAATATATGACTAAGTTAATGACTAAATAAATGACTATTACTCCTCTATTCTTTTTTCTTTTGAATTTGATCATAATCCATAGAGCTTAAGCCCCCCTCATGGGACCCCTACCTAAGTAGGCCACTTGGCCGCCTAGGTTGCTTGGTGCACAAAAAATACCTATTGCATGGAAGACATTTCCTCTCGGTACAATCTTAAGGCCTTCACATATTCTATAAAAAAAATTAACATTTACATTCTTTAACTTTTATTACTCATTAATCATTAATGTTTTTACCTATGATTTGAAGCCAATTTTATTTTCCTGTTGTGTTAGCATGTCAAATCTATCAAAGAGAAATTGTGGTCAATTTCACTAATAAAATATGATTTAAACAATCCAATTGTATTTTGAGGGCTATCTTATAGACACTTTCATTTAAATAATAGATATATATTATCAATTATTGCAATCTATTGGAATGGATTATTTAAGGAATCAAGAATCAATAGTGCTATTCCCATAGTCCAGCATGATGGGATCAAAGAGGAAGCATTTTAGGAAGCCCTAACTTCACCACATATAAGCCCAAGAGCGTGAAGTATGTTAGGGAGCCCTAATCATAGATTTGTCTAAATTTATTTCATTCCATTATTTAGCACTTATTATTAATTTTTTAAGCTAGCCACATGCAACTAGAATTTGTAGCACATCCATGCACAAACACATACTCTCTAACATATTAACATACATATAATTTTCTATTGGCGCAATCCTTGAACCTCCTTTAGGTGCAAGTGTTGGTATATATTCCTCTCTATATAGAATTGTCTCCCCCTCAATCTCTCTTTATTTTTCCTAATCTCTCCAAAGATCAATTAAACTATCAATTTTTTTATATATTAATTTAATTTGTTCTATATAAGAATATATTAATTATTAGTTATTAATTATAATATTTTTATATTTATATTTAATATTTTTATTATAGAATAAAATATATAATAATAATATAGCCTATATATGAATGGTTTTTGACAACGGTGATGGCGCGCTTTGCAACTGCTCCAGCTAACCCTGCAAAGAACAGTGGGGTTTTTGCTTCTGAAACTCAACCGCTTTCCCTCCATTCTGCTTTAGAATCAGCTTGCCATGTAAATTCTAAGGTTTATTTTCCAGATCTGGATGTAGTGCGAGTCACAGGGATTGGAATTTCGTTGGCACGAACTGCTCAATCTTCCACATCTTCCCCAATGATTGGCGCTGGTCTTCCTGCTTCAAAATTTAATCCACATTCTTCCTTTCCTGCGAAGCAAGAAGGCATTTTGGGTAAGGCATGCACTGATGGTGATTCTAAAAGGGATTTTTCCCCTGGTCAGTTTGAAGCGAGGGCTTTCTTAGACAAAATATCTTCCCTCCCTTTGTTGCACTCTGCAAAGTTTTCTGAAGGTTGCAAACAAGGGGAAAGTGTGACAATACCCTCTGGTGCAAAGGTATCTTGGCCAAACTATAAGTCTGCGTTGAATTCTGGGTGTATGGAGGCCAATTTAACTTCTCTTCCGTCCTCTTCTCGCGGAAGGGTGAATCAAAATCCTCTATTCTCAGTCCACCTTTCTTCGCAAGCACCAAAAATTTGTCTGGATAGTGTCACTGGTGATAGAGAGGTCTATGCCCATGCTCTTGTTTGCAGATTCACAAAGGTATGGCCAAAATTAAGTGACCTTCATTCATGGATAAGCTATTGTTGGAAAAAATATTTGGAAGAAGAAATTAGTATCTATCCCTATGCAAAAGGATTTTTTATATTGGAATTTGATTCAATAGAAGATAAAGAAATGATTCTTAATACTGGGCCTTGGTTCTACAAAGGAGATTTCTTATGTATGAAACCTTGGTTCCCTTTATTCGATCCTCATACAAAGAAATTTTCTTCTACTTTTCTATGGGTTCATTTACCTTACCTTCCTTTACAGTTTTGGGAAATTGACTGTTTGAAGGCGATTAGCAATGGATTGGGAAAGTATCACAGTATCTCAAAGGAAACAATCAATCATGAAAATTGGCATTTGCTCATCTTTGTGTTGAAATGGATGTTACTAAGGGGCTTCCGGCAGAGTTTTTCTCAAAGTTGGCAATAGACGATGGCATCAACCAATAGACTACGAAAAAATTGCTTTCAGGTGTAGAAGATGTTTTACAACTGATCATGCTACTTCACAATGTGGCAGGGGTCGAACAAAGGATTGTAGGCCATCTTGGTGGGATGGGGTGGAATCCCATCACTATGTAATATCTCCCTTTGAGCATAATGATGTCATTCATTCCCATATGTTTCAAGAAAAGGTTCCAAACTCGCTTCATCTATCTCAAGAGATCGTGCCTAATAAGAAGTCAAAAGAGGATCTCATGGTGGTTTCTCCATCCCTCTTGGAGAAAAAAGATTCACAACACAAGAACATTGAAATTTCTTCTATTACTTCAGTTTTCGATGTTAATAATGTAAATTTGAAAGTAGAAAACAACATTGTTCCTCCTAAAACTAAACAAGAATGGACAGAGGTGAAGAGGAGGAAAACACCACCATCAAAACTTAAGCATCCAATGGCATTAAGATCCTCTAAAAAAGAAGGAAATATGTAACACATTTTGTAATTTGGGGTCAATGCAAATTTCTCTAAAAGATGTAATCTCAAGCTTTAAAGTAATAAAAAGAGAGCTATCCTCTCTGATAGCAATTTTCCAAAAATAAATAAATAAATAAATAATATAACCTATATATACTATTAAATATAATAATAAATATAATTATATTATATATAATTTAATCTTATTACTATTATATTAAATATATATTATATTAATTTTTTATGATTAAACAAATCTTAAATGTGTTTCTTTTCACCATTTTGTGCTACTTTTCCCACCACTATTGGTTCATGCTCCTCCAAACTCTTCCTTGCTAGTATTGACCTTTCACTTCTCCAATTTAGTGAGCTGCAGCTTGAAAATAAGGTTTAAAGTGATGGTTTTAGAGTATGTTTATTAAAATGAAAATTACTGCCAATTTCCTAATAATGTGCACATTTAGGTTTTGACATTACGACACCTTTTACCCTACATATTTTAGTATACAAAAATATTTTCTACTAGCGTACATTTCTTTTACGGATGTCCATACCCTGTTCCAAAGCTCCCATTTTCACGTAGGGAGGATGCTTGCAAAGGAAGAGTATATGCTGACACAGGTGGTGAATGGCATTTTTTGTTTGGTGCAAGTAGCTTGAAAGTAGGTTTTGATATTCATGTTTTACCAAACACTAATGTTGAATCTTTAGAAAAATGAATTGCAAAAGAATGGGCACCTGCTTCACGCAATATGGCATTTTAGGTTTGAAAATCACTATTGAATATTGCCTTCACTCTTTACTACGTTATATGTATGAGTTTGATGTATTTGTATGTTTAGTTCTAAGATAAATTTCTATCAGTGAGGGTTTGATCAATTTGTTGTTAAGCTGAGACTAGTTTGTAGCAAGATATGATTTTATAAAACTGTGGAAAACCAAATCAATATGCATCTCAAGTAAGATACTAAGAAGGGATAATCAAAGACATAGTTTGTCAAATGCAAAAAAATGTCTCTTTGCATTTAATTAGGGATATTCAAGTGGTTAATCAAATAGGTTAACTTAAAAGTACAAGCCTCTTTAGCTCATGGTAAAAGGATGATAAATTTTCCCAAAATATTTTGTAAATAATTCAGGTGGTGCAAAATAATTGATAGTTCTCCAACCTTGCAAGGCAGAGGTGGCTTGATACTAATTAACAAAAAATCACTACCTCTCTTGAGTATATACATTATTTGAATGGGCACTTGATGTTGGAGCTTTTTACTGTTCACTCAAATCCAGGTATGTAAATTGGTGTTATTTACTATTAGGCATGTTTGCAGATATTTTTAATCATATCCTAATGGATGAATCAATCAAATCAAAGCTATCTACATAGATTTTCTTGGATCCTTGTTCCAAAGCGATGGGTAGGAAAGATGTTGAAAAAAGTTGCAGAGTTTGGCTTCACACCTACCAATAGCATTTAATTGAAATTTTGGAAAGCCTTTTAAAAAAATCCATTTTTTGTTGTTTATAGTATTTTAGAGCCAAAAAAAGAGAGATGAAGATCTCTTGCTCTTTGAGGAATTGTGTTAAACAATTCATGTTTCCTATTTTGGATAAAAACTTGTTTCATTCATAACCCTAGAAGGTGACTAGGTAATGAAAATTAAATCTCTAATGGTATTGGGTCAATAAAATGGATGATAATAGGTGGCTCAAAATTTTTATTACCTATTTTACTTTTGACAAGTTCTTTAATGTTTTTTGGTTTGATATTGTCAGATAATTAGGCTGGTCAAACTTTTATTTCCCGACTTTCAACTAAGGTGACAAAAGGCTTTATAATAAAATTTTAGGATGTTTGCTTCATTTTTTAGCATGTTTGTAATTGCTTGAGAATGACTATTTAATCAATAAATAAAAATACAATCTCATTAGAGCATGCAAGAAAAAAGGATTTATGTTTATAATTGTTGTAGTTTTGAGATTCCAATCATTTCTTGGAACATTTTGCACTATCTAAATATTTGTTTGTCTGTAAGATTCATTGCTAATTTGTGGTAATGCATCTTTGTTAGATTATCGGCAACATTCAAGTTACAATCAAGAATATTCACATTAGATAGGTTGATCAAAATCTTGATTCTAAGGTAACCTTTGCTTGTATGTTGATGATTTCCTTAAGTTTTTCATGGATTGTTTATGTAAGTGCCCTTGGAGGGTGACGTTTCTTTGATTTTAGACTTATTGTGAGACAAGATTTGTAGGTTTTCCTATGCAAACATGTCATAAGTTCGAATAGTACACATTGCATCTAGTTCTGAAATTGGTTGTTAGAGATGTCAATTGGTGCAAAGTTTATTCTTGTAAAGTTTAGATACAATTAAAAATAGATAAATATGTATGTTGCTCCCTTGATTGCTGCTAGCATGTATTATTTTCTCTCTAATAATCTTTGGGAGGTTTCTCTTGATCCTTACCCACATGGTTTGACTCTCTACTGCACCCTATCTTCATGGTTTTTTCTCTATGAATCATTGGTTTTATGATGAGTTAAAACTATGCATTGAACACTTTGTTTTATCCATTTTCACGACCCTTCCTCCATTTTACCACTTGTGGAGACTATCCTTATCTCCTGTGGAATAAGAAATGAGAATTTCTTAAATTGAGGTAGAATGATCTCCATGTTGCCTTCCATCACTCCTGAAAGATCTTTTGGTGTACCCTCCTCCCAAGGAACTCCTCCACAATTCATATCATTAAATTTGGTTGGATTTCCTATGCTAATTTTCTTTATGATATCCCTAATTAGCCTGCTACTAAAATCCCTTCTCCCTCCCTATCACATATTTTTTATAGATCATTCCTAGCGAGCTATTTTGAATCTTTTCTCTAGCAAAGTGGTTGATTGTGAAGTGATTTGAGCTGATGTTTTCAAGTATGGTGTGGATTCACATGCATATTCCATTTCAAAATAATTCAATGAGGTAGTCCATCTTGGGTTCCCCTTTGCTTGGTAACAATATTATCCACCCCATTCAAAGATTGTGGGATTACTCCAATACAAGTAATTATGGGACAATCATGATTGAATGTAATTTTGTGAAATTGTATGTGACAATACTGGACAAGCTACTTTGTGATGTGTTAGAGGATAGAAATTTAAGGGCTAGGGGATAGGTTGGATTCAAGAGGGATTTTAGACTATTGATCGTATTTTCACATTGGATGCTATCATAGAAGAGGCTTGTCATTGGCCTTCTAAATTATTTTGTTATTTTTACACTTTAAGAAGGCCTTTGACTCCTCATGACATCTAATATTCCAAAAAATATGGGGCATTGGAATTTCTAATTCCCTCATTACCGTCATCATGCAGCTCTTTCAGATATTTGTTTGAAATTTCTTGAATCCTTATGGCCATTCTAACATTATTCATAGTACTATTAGAGTTAAGCATTGTTACCTTTTCTCAACAACCCTCCTTGGTGATGAGCTAGAGGATGTTCTTTGATAACCTACCCATGCAAATGATGATTACTTGCTTCACCATTTCATGATTGCTATTTTACTCTTTGTTGATAACATGGTGCTCTAATTCACAACATGAAATAGTTATGGTTGGTGAGATGGTTCTTAGCTCATTATATTGATGGCTTGTAGAGACAACTATGCACTTTCTAAGTTTTGTGATGTTCTCCAGCTTGTCATCATTCTTAGTAGAACTAAGGTCATGGTCTTGAACAACACCAAGGATGTTCTTTCTAGGTTTCATTTCTTCAAATGGGCTGCTATGGATATAAACTAATTACACTTATCTAGGAGTTTTAGCAAGTAGCACCGATTGATTAAGGAAACCCTTGAATTGGCCTTGTCCTAGTATGTTGTAAGAGTAAGGAATAGTTGAACTTGAGACTGTCCATATTCTCTAAGAGAGTGTATCAGGAACACTACTTCCTAGAAGGAGGATTTTTGTAATGTTGCAGAATTGCACCTAGGGGAAATTCCACATTTTGGAACTTTTGCCTAGCATTTATGAAACCTTGAAATATTAATAGAAAATTCCCATGGGTTGGAATTTCATGATTCTAGTTCCATGTGGACAAGTGGCTAAGCGATAGAAACCTAGCTACACGTTTTTTGAGAATATAGGATTTGGACGAGTACGATGTGTGCTAGCGTCCTATTAGTTTCTCAAGTTCAAAATGTGGAATCTGGAAGGATAAATCGTGAGACATGTGTCCTGGTGGTTATATTCTAAAAGTAACGAATCTTTGCCACCCTTGCAAGCATTAAAAACTCCTTTTTTCTCTCATTTGGGGGTTGGAAGATATCACTCAAGCTCTCTTTCTATTTTTCTCCAACATTGATATCTCTTCACTTTTGATAGTAGTTCTCTCACAAGCGAAGCCATGCCAGAATGAGGTCTTCCCAGTAGCTGCAACAACTCTCAAGCAAGCACTCAACAGTGCATCTATGTGCTCTGGAGAGGTTCTAGGCGGGTGGGTAATGCTCTCTCTCTCTTTCACCTTCCTTTCACATTTTCTCATTTACTATCTTGTGGTGTGGGTTCTACTCTTGAGTGGGTATTTCTTTCACCATGCACTTCTCGTGGTGTGGGTTCTACTCCTAAGAAGGTATTGCTTTCACCACACACTTTTTTTTCATCTTTAGCACTCCTTTCAAACTTGGCTATCCATGGAGGTGGGAACACCAAAGTGGGGTCTGATTGAGGCATGCCCCTCTATAGCCACCCAACAACTTTCCTCTCGTTCTTTTGTGTGTAGGTCACTAAAAGGAGCTTGGAGTGAAGATTCATACATCCAGAGGAAGGTAAGCTTTCCCCAAGCATCCTTGTATTAATTTTAGTTTCTAGCTTTATGACTAGTCATATAGTTTGGTACAACCCACCCTTGAGCTGAGAAGCAAGGCTTGTTTCTATCCATTCAGAGTGCCTGAGTTCTTTATTGCTCATGATGCTAGATCTTTCTTTAGATGACAGTGTACCGTGTTGGCATCCTGGAACTATGCTGACATCTTTTGGTCGAGCTCCCTCTTTTGAGACATAAATCTCCTAGTTTTTCTCTTTTAGGGTCTCTGGTGGATTTTCATGAAGGATCACCAGATTCTAGTTCCCTATTATTTAGTAAATTTGATATCCTGAGGTGTATAAGGGTAGTTCATTCCCTGGTGATCTCTTGAGAAATGAGAGACCCATGTGCAGTGAATCCATCTTATATCACATTTTGGTGAACCTGATGTGAGTGTCAAATATTTCTTCACGATGTTGTGCATTCATGATTTTTCTGAGGAAGATTTTGATATGTTGGAAGATGCTCTAGATGATTTCTTAGAAGTGCTCTCCCCTATCCGCAAATCTCCCAAAAATGTCTCCTCTCGACAGATTGAGGGATCAGTAAATGTGGTGCTAGTCTCTATGGCTCCTCCAAGCCTTAAGAAACCCATCATTTATGTGACCTCAAATGAATCTTTTGTCTATGGGATATCATGTCGTAGCAGTTCACCAAAATTTTACTCCAGGTTCATGAAAGCTACAAACTCTACATCTTATAATGTTGTTGGACACACATATCCTACACGAAGTAATAGAAAAAATCTGAATCAACAACCATCTTTCCCTACTTCCTTACCACCTTCTCAACCAAGCCTTCCTTCAGCACCTAAACCTACGATCAAAGCACCAAACAATTATGATCTTGTCGAGCAGCTTCACATTACTCTTGCTAAGATCTTGCTTTGGGACTTGCCTCAGACTGCTATGGTTTATTAGGAGATGCTCCAAGAAGCTTTACAAAAGATTCTCTTTCCTTCCTCTGCGAGGCCTATGGATTTTGATGCATTGTTGGCTCATATTCATGTGGATTCCCTGAATATCACATTCCACCTACAAGAACTCTTGCATCTAGATGTGCAAAAGCAAGCAGAGCCTTTGATGATTATAGTCAATGTTAACAACATCGGTATTAGGCACACCCTTGTTGACACTGGATCAGCTCTCAATTTTTGTGGTGTTGACCTATTATCTAAGATTAATATTGATTCATCTTCTTTAGCAACTTCCTTCTTGTACATTCGTGGATTTAATAATTTTGACCGCCAAGCTCTAGGTACAATAATACTACCTTTGTAGTTGGGCCTCATTACCTTACCCACGTTAGTTTATGTGATGCCTGACCCCTTACCATATAACCTTCTCTTAGGGAGACCTTGGGTCCATGCTATGGGTGTGGTGACTTCTACTTTACATCGTTCTTTGAAATTCATTGCAAATAATCGAGTATTTACAGTTAAAGCAAACCCAGAGGGTGTTCACCTTTGTCAACTGGCCACTGTCAGTCATGCTTCAATTGTATCTACTCTCAAGAATTGTATTCCTTCTTTGATTTTTGATGATATGGCATGTTATTCATCAATACCCTTTGTGGAAGTTATTCCTAGAGTGAGTGTTAGAAATGAAGAACCACCTAAAGAAGATGACACTCTTGTGGAGGAGGAGAAGTGTGATCTTGTTTAGGAGATCACTCTTTCCTATGTTGAGGAAAAAAATCCCCCTCTTATAAAGGAGATTAACATTTGTGATCCCAGTAATGAATGTAGGAGTACCCCTGTAGAAACATTTGACATCCATTGGTGGAATGAAATTCTCTACGTGGACCCGCTACCTCCTAAGGTTTTACAAACTTTTTATGGGTTCAGATATGAGCTCGTTTCTCAGTATGGCTATGGCCAGAAGGGCCTAGGGTGTATTGAGTAAGGAATTTAAGTCCCTATCTAGTTCAAGCCATGATAGCACTATCTAGGTCTGGGATGCTCTACTGAACAGTCTAAACAAAAGCCTTGGTGGAATGTTAATATGATCTTCCAAATCCCCTGTATGTTCCTATGCGGACTCTGGAGAGTGGTTTGCTAATATCTATAACTACCTAAAGATCAGAAACTTTCCCGATGATGCGATGAAGAATGATTGCACTTGTATAAGAAAGATTTTAGATTGTTATGTTATTCTGTCTAATGTCCTTTATAGAAAATCCTATAATGGCTTACTTCTTAGGTGTCTCACTAAAATGGAAATACCCCTTGCCCTTAAGGAAGCCCATGTAGGCTCCGAGGGTGGACACTTTGGTGGTAGATCCTTCACAAGAAGACTAATACACATGGGGTACTATTGGAAAATTATGGAACAAGATTCCTTCGATTTTGTTAAGAAGTTCCCTCAATGTCAGCAACATAGTCATCTTATTGATGCACCTACCCAAGAGTTACAAAACCAAACTTCCCCTCAGTCATTCACAAAATGGGGGTTGGATATCATTGGAAAAATATCACCTCCTTCCAAGGGACATATCTTCATTATAACCGCTACAAATTATTTCATGAAATGGGTTGAAGCCATTCCACTCTTATCCACAAACGTTGAAGCTATCTGTAGTTTCTTCATGAATAGCATCATTTCTCGATTTGGATTTCCCACTACACTTGTTTCTAACAATGGTACACCTTTCAAGAACAAGGAAGTGAAGCAGTTCCTAGAGAAATTCCATATTCAACATAGGTTTTCAACACCGCACTATCCACAATCTAATGGTTAGGCAAAAAGAATCTAAAAAAACTCTTGAGCTTATTCTCCACAAGACGGTTAATAGGCATGCTAAAGATTGGCATATTCAACTAACATACACTTTGTGGGCCTATCGCACGAGTGTTTGCATAGCTATAGGAACAACCCCTTACAACCTCATGTATGGTGCCAAAGCTATTATGCCTTTGGAGTTGGAAATTCCATCTTTACGGGTTTCCCTTAAAGGGTTAATTGATGATGAAACCTATCAATTTAACCATCTGCATCAACCTGAGATGCTTAATGAGTGTCATCTAAAGGCCCTCAAACATCTTAAAGCTTATCAATGGTGGTTATCTAGGCAATATAATCAAGGTGTGCTTCCTAGAAACTCTAAAATAGGATATTTGGTTCTCTATGAAAACTAGAGGAATGTGAATGCACCGCCTGATTAGAGAGGAAAGTTTAGTCCCAACTAGTTAGTCCCTTACATTGTGATCTCAGTATATGGTTCAAGTTCCTATGGACTATTGTCTATGGATGGAACACCTTTAAAAGAGATTGTTAATGCGATGCATCTTCAATGGTACTACACAAAATGTTATGTGTCATCAATGTGGTTTTCTCTCTACAGAAGGGCATTAGCACTACGTATGTTGACATTATTCATTAACACATGAGGAAAATTTTTGTGTTGTGAATGACCATGTGTGTGTGTGTGCATATGACCATGCATCACATTACATCTATTAAGACCATTAGATCATCATTATATTTAATTAACATGCAATCATGTGTGTTCATTAAATCATCCTAGCATCTAATGATAGTATAACATTCTTAACATAAACATGCATAAAAAATAAAGAACATATACATCTAAATGAAACAATGCCATTAGATTAAAATCAATGTATCCATATATATATATACACACAATGTATGTATCCAATGTCATATACATGCATCAGGCCACTGCTATAAAAAATGAGTGGTTGTTGGATGTGTGTCTATACAAAAGATCTACAAGTATGTATGCATGTATATGTATCTCGCTACAAAAATGATATACAAAATTGATGATGATGTCTCTGGTCACTGCGGTGCATGGATCCTAGAGCCCTCTAGCTTTGGTGGATGATTTTTGACCTTGGGGAGGGGCTGAACGGTGGTAATGAAGCATGAACAATGGGAGTGTGATGCAGATAAGGTTTTCTGCATCCCCCTAATCTCCCCTATAGGGAGGATATCATTAGCTATGCCTACTTCAACTAGTCCCATAGTCATTGAACCTCTGTTGTGCTCATAGTTATCGGCTTCCCATCAAAGTCATCGAGACGGCTTCGAAGGGCATCATGTTCCTGCTTAGTGGCATCATCCCTCCTCACTATCATGTCTCACTCAGTGAGCACTATTCAAAACTCCTTGAAAATTTGGTCGTGTTTCCCTTGCACGGTCATCAATTATGCAGTAAGTTGGATGATCTCCACACCCTACTCCTCGTAAGCAGTCCTCAGATGTGCAAATGGCTTGAAACTTGGGGCATGAGGTCCTACAGATGTTGGTCGGTAAGCCTCGAGGACCGATCCTTGGATTGGCACAATAGGGGAAACCTTCAAAATACACTAAGCTATGAGCCCAACCCATCCCTATGTGTCCTTTGCAACCATAAAAAAAGAAAGAGGTATTAATATCACATGGAATGTATATACATATATCATAAGAAAAAAATTGAAAGTACAAAAATGTGAATGATATATCTCATATACTTGGGTCCCCTAGCTGCCTTGTAAAGTCAGGGTGAGGATCAGTGCTAGGACTTGCACCACTGGCCTCATTGGGTGCTCTTGGTGCCACTAGTGCCACAACTATAGTAGAAGATGGTGGTGTTGAAGAGATAGGGGTAGCTGGCAGAGGATCCAACCTCTGTCGTGTCGGCCTCAGTGGTGTCACTTCCTCCTAGGGTGCCTCCTCTTGGGATGCCTCCTCCTCCTCGGGATGCTGCCAATCTCTCCTCCTATCTTGTGGCAGCTAGGTTGGTAAGTCCTCCTACGGACTAGGGTCCCCTCTCAGAGCACCATCGCTGAACATAGGAGTAGGATGATGCTCCTCCCACCACCACGTAAATTCCACTGCTACCCCAACTTTATTTATCGTCGATATGGGTGGTATATCATGGTCAGGCTCATCATCATCTAAGGGGACACTATCTATAATAGTGAGGTGAATACAACCCCCAACCCTCACTGCACTCCTATGGGCCCTAGTGTAGGTGGGCATGTCTATTGGTATGGTATGTGGTTGGCTATGTTGCTACATGACTTGAATCTAGTAGAGGGTACTATGATAAAATCCCTACCCAATCAAAAATTGGTCACGTTGTAGGTTCCTCAGGTACCTACTATCATCCATCCACCTAAAAAATTGGTAGGATCTCCAACAGACCCCATTTGCAGTGAGAGTGTCAAACTTTAATTTCCAAAACTATAGATCTCCAAATCTCCACTAGCCTGTCATATAGTACTAGTGGGCCTATGTAGTAGAGGACCCCCTCCATCCACTCCCGTGTTGATCATGTATCATCAAGAGCCACTTGTCATCCATGGATGGGTAGCTCAAGGATCCAATAGGTGTCCTGAAGTGTAACAATCATCTCTCCACATTGTAGTTGGAAAGATGATGTAGTGGCATCCCACTGCTCCATGAGGGCTGTCAGCATCCGCTCGTGATATCTAATCTCTAGCATGGTGAATACATGCCAAAGACCAACCCACTCTAGAAGTGTGACCTCATCCTCAGATAAACAGTCCCTCTGCTCATGCACGAGCAAACTTAGGAGGGGGCATAAGGTCATCTCTTGATCATATTTTTCGTCCAAATAGATGACTTTTTCTTAATCATTCCTCTCTCTATGGTAGCTTTCTTCTATTTTTTCAAAGCTAACCCAAAATTTGAGTTTTGCAGGTTAACGCTTTGAATAAATTTTCATGACCATTCTGACATTGTTTATTGAGCTTAGATGTTGGGGGTACCTTCAGTACTGGTAGCTTGACTTTAGTGGCTACTATGGTCTCTCTCTGTTGGCACACAAATCTATAAAATTCAAAATTTTGGATGAAATTCTTCTTTTCTACTTTAGTGAGGTTGATTTTTTCAAAATCGAGCCCACTAAAGTGGGGGAAAAATGTAATGTCGTAGAATTGCACCTAGGGGAAATTCCACATTTTGGCATTTTTCCCTAGCATTTATGACACCTTGAGATATTAATGACAAAATACCATGAGTCATAATTTCATGATTATATCTCTGTGTGGACAAGTGGCTGAGTTACAAAAGCCTGGCGATGCATTTTCTAAGAATAGAGGTTTTGGATGAGTGCATGACATGTAGATGTCTGCGTGGCATGCTAGCGTCTTGTCAGTTTCCCAAGTTCAAAATGCGGAATATGGAAGGCTAACCCATGAGACACGTGTCTTGGTGGCTACATTCTGAAAGTAATAGCTCTTTGTTGCCCTTGCAAGCATTAAAAACTCCTTTTTTTCTCTCATTTCGGGGTTGGAAGATATCACTCAAGCTCTCTTGCTATTTTTCTCCAACATTGAGATCTCTTCACTTTTGATAGGAGTGCTCTCACAAGCAAAGCCATGTCGAACTAAGGTCCTCCTAGCAGCTACAACAACTCTCAAGAAAGCACTCAACGATGCACCTGTGTGCTCTAGAGAGAGTCTAGGCCCGAGGGTAATTCTCTCTCTCTCACTTTCCTTTCACATTTTCTCATTTACTATCTTGTGGTGCGGGTTCTAATCTTTAGCGTGTATTTCTTTCACCATGCGCTTCTCACGGTGTGGGTTCTACTCCTAAGCGGGTATTGCTTTCACCACATGCTTTGTTTACATCTTTAGCACTCCTTTCAAACTTGGCTGTCTGTGGAGGTGGGAACATCAAAGTGGGGTTTGACTGAGGAAGGCGCCTATATAGCCACCCAACAACTTTCCTCTCATTCTTTTGTGTGGAGGTCATGAAAAGGAGCTTGGAGTGAAGATTCAGACATCTAGAGGAAGGTAAGCTTTCCCCAAGCATCCTTGTATTCATTTCAGTTTCTAGCTTTTTGACTAGTCATATAGTTTGGTATGACCCACCCCTGAGCTAAGAAGCAAGGCTTGTTTCTATCCATTCAGAGTGCTTGAGTTCTGTGTTGCTCAAGATGCTAGCGTGTCCTTTAGACGACAACATGTTGTGCTGGCATCCTGGAACTACGCTAACATCTTTTGGCTGAGAACTCCCTCTTTTGAGACAGAAATCTCCTTTTTTTCTCTTTTAGGGTCTTTGGTCAATTTTCTTGAAGCATCATTGAATTCTAGTTCCCTATTGTTTAGTAAATTCAATATCCTGAGGTGTATAATGGCAGTTCGTTCCCTAGTGATCTCTTGAGAAAGGAGAGACCCATGTGCAATGAATCCCTCTTATATCACAATTTCCAATCTTTAGTTTCTTTGTTTATGGATCAACTTCCTCATTGCTTAGAAGTTGTAACATTGTTTTCAATAATGGACCTACCTTTTGTAGGTTTGTTGTAAGATTGGTGCAGGGGCGCCATGTTGGATCACATTATAAATAAGGTCCTAAGTTTGTCTTAGGTTGATTTTTGGGGTGTTGAGTCTCTTAAGTATTAAATAAGGTCTAATAGACCATTTATAATGCTTTTGGATGTCATGTGAGTTCATTTTTGTCTTAGTTTGCAAAATTGTAAAGATGATGTCATGAAGAGTTACAAAAATGAAAAATTGCAAGTGATGGGTATATTAAGGGTCAAGAAGTTAAAGAGTCAATTGTAACTATTTTTTTCCTAATGTAATAAGCTTATAAATTCTTGGAAAACCTTGAGGAAGAGGTTACAACATTGTGTATGCAAAAAATTCAATAAGAAACCCTTGTTTTGTATTAAAAACTCTAAGTTTTAACTGGTAAATCCTTGTTTTATAGCATGGTATAGATGGTACGACCCTAATCATGGCCTGAGACCATTTGAAATGAATGGATACTTGAATAATCTTCCTTTTAGCTTTGGTTTCATGAAGTTTCATCAATTATTGTGAAAGTTATGGCAATTTTATGTTGGACGGCCTAAAACCCTCCATTAGGGTATACATTGGTAAATAAATTGGTGGTTCTCTCATTTTGACTACAGGAAAATTCTAGTTTTTGGTGAAATAATTCCTTTTTGCATATATTTTTATATTTCAAAGTTCTAGACCAAGAGATTAAGGTTAGCATATGAAAGATTGATGCCCTAGGACTGCAATTCTCTCAAAAGACTGGAAATTATAGAGTTCAGTGAATTTTTTGGGTGTTTTGATTGTGGAGTATATTTCTTGGGTAATAGTGTTTGAATTTTTTTCCACATTGTATTGTGATTCCTTTCTAGATAGGGATTGGTGAAATGATAAGCTTTTGTGTCCATCTGATTACTACCTTATATAAGGAAGACTTGTGACAGTCAATGCCAAGACAGTAATAACACACATTGAAGGGCTATTAAATACCTGAAAGGCTATTGGATTGAAGTGTCTTTTATGTAATTAAACTATGATGAGAAGTTGAGAGAGACTCTTAAATGTTGCATGCTAAAATTGTTAAGGTTGACAGTCTCAAGAAGCCTAATTAGGTCTATTAGGACAACATGACAGTCTATTTTGGAGGGTGTGGGTACAAAACAACCCCATTTGAAATCTTGATATGTTTGAAGGCATAAATAAGGGTATTCAGATTGGTCATTAAGATTTGGCTATGAAGTTTGTGTTGGGAACTATGATGGGAAAAGCCACTGTGTAAGACTACAAGGAATTGGGATAGTCTACTAGGAAGATCTCATGATTGAGGTTTCTAAGTTGTTGATAGGGTTTTATATGAATGCATATGTTAAAATCACCTTGTGAAGGGTTCACCAAAGGTTAGATAGAGTGTTAGTTGTTGGTTCCTTATGTTGAGTTGGTGTCAAGAATGCTCCAAGAATGTCAATAAACCTAAATTATGAGATCACTACCATGAGTTATTTGTTGAATTGAGAATTTAGCATTTTGTTCACCTTAGCCTTTGCATCAAAGATTGAGTCTTTGGAAAGAGGCTTCTTCTTCAGTAGCCTCTTTGACACTCTTAGAGGTGCAACATGTGATCGATAATGCTCTCTAACTAAATAGAATCTTGTATAATAATGGGTTGGTACATGATTTCATGAATGAAGCTTGTAGGGCCCTTTTCTACCCTCAAATATAATATTATTCCAGTTCATCCAAAGTTGTCCTTGTTTAAAATGATGGAAATGGCTCGCATCTCTCAGAAAAATTTCTCTTGCAACAATCTTGGAGATGAATTTAGATGCAGTGTGGAAATCAGAACATACTTGAAGGTTCTTAACAACTCTAATAGTTGTACCAGGGGCCATGTTTAACAAACCAAATGCAATTGCTAACTTTTCACTATGGTGGTAGATAAATGATTATTTATACCCTACTCCCTTCATTTTCCAAGCCAATTTATCCTACTTTGCATAGCTATGCCATGTTTGTGGATGTGATATGTCTCCTACACAAAAAACATGTACCAATTTACGACTTTCAATCCAACTACATCTAGGTATCTTTTTAATTCCTCTATCTTTCATCAATCTCTTTAATATTTGAACCTCATAGAGATGTTTTAGATGAAGAACCCATTATTGTGAAATGTGCCTCCAGTTGAGTAAAGTGAATCCATGCTCTGCATCATAATTTGAAGTTGTTTCAATTCCAATGTTCTAAGTTTAGTTTGTTTGTATGGATTTGTATGAATACCACATTGTGCTATGTGTGGATTTGGTTTCAAAACTCTATTTATTTTGTTTTTAGTGGTGACATAACTTTGAAATTTGATTTTGTGCATTACAAGTTAGTGGAAAATTGACAACTCTAAAGGGTTTAGAGGCGCGATTGAGAGAGATACATGGATATTTGGATCTTGTTGTTGATGAGAGGCTTCCACTTAACCATGAAATTTTGTACCATCTATAGGTATGCAAAAATTTCTCTACTTACATTCATTCAAGAGGCTAGATCACTTATATTTTGTCATATGGTTGGATTAATGTGGCATACAATGTTAATGTGGGATATAGTTTTTTTAATATGTCTAGGTTATGCATAGTTTACAATGACTAGAGGGTGAAAAGGAGCGTGTAAGTTAAAACAACCATCATTAACAATCATTCTTTATACTATGCCATTTTATTCATTATTCCTAAAATTCTTAAACATGCAGACTAGGAAGAGATCTTTATTCAATACATGAGTATGTACTACATATATTGTTGTATCCAAGCCTTATGATCTTGGATATATCTAGGAAGGCCCAAGAAAGGAGTTGTATGTATATAAGTAGTTGATTGGATGTCTGAGAAGTTTTGGAAGAATAACAATACAAGACTTGTACGTGTAACAATAAATAACAATGCACTAGTTTCAATAAGAGTTCCATGGACATGGATATAGACATAGATGTGCTTTTTTCAATGCCCCCCTTCTGTTGTTAAGGAATTTATCTTATTATAGGTCCCCTTTATACTGCTAGCATTGTATTGAACACTGCCTCTAAAACAAAAGCAACATTTTTTCTACTCTCGTACAATTGTTCTTTTTGTAATTCCAATTATTTTCCTATACTACAACTTTTGGAATATTGTGTAAAAGTGAATTTACAATTTAGTATGCAAATTCATCCATGTTTCAAAACTTGCAACCTCAATATGGATAAACAATATCTCACAAACCCCTTCCACTAGCATACAACAATACAACACCTACCTATGAATATTGAAATAATTAATCAATCTACATTCTCACATCACTGATAGGATCCATACAGATGAATGAAAGGATAAATAATGTAATATAAGAATATTAAAAATAGATTTATGGTTTCAATAATGTAATATTATGAACAACTTTTCCTTTCTCTCCTATCTTGTTTCCCCATGATAAAGAGTTAGAAATTAAAACACAAAAACAATATGAATACTATTTTCCAAAAGATTTAGTGTGACACATTTGTGAAAAAACTCAGAAGGATGTAAGAAGTTTTATAAGTCACAACCTTTTAGTACAAGAGGCCTTGTAATCTAGAATGGAAAATGGAAAGCAATAATTCTTATTTCTACAGGTTTTTTATATCCTTCTTTAAGTACATTTCCTAACACAACCTTTCTGTCACTTGATTCCTCAAGGTGGACATGCACAACATCCTCAGGGCTAAATTTAGATTTTCATGGACAACACAAAATTCTTAGGTCACACACTTATAAAAAGGTAGAAAATGGTTATTATTTGCATTACAAAGGATACAAAATTCAAGTCATCCACTTATAAATTGATAAAATGGTTATGATTTGTGCTATACAAGTTTTCAATATAAATACACACCTGAGTAATAAACACCATATCAGACATGAGGGAGAGACCTTCAAGCTTAAGCTGTGAAATGTAAGCCTAGAGCAAAACATTGATCTTGGTACTTGGCTCCTCCAAACTCTCCTTCAATAGAATAGGAACACAGTCTAAGAGCTTTGCAAGTTCCATCTTTTCTTCTCTTATTGTCACATATTTAAACTCTTCACTTAATGAAAATAATCAACATATCTCAATATCACCCATTGTTGGCTTCAAGTGCTCATTATAAGTAGCCATTGTCCCATGAGTGATGTAGTGATAACTAGCTATCCATCCTAGATCATTAACCTAGAAATATCCACTTTTCCAATCATATTTCACCAAATTACTTTTTTGCAAGATAGTTGCAGTTGAATGTATCTATTAACATAAAGAGTTCAACTATCAAAAGCACTAACAAGTACCATTAAAGTAAAATGAAAGTATCATACTTGTCTAACAATACCATAGTAAAATTACTATGTACTAAATTGAAAATCATAGCTATGCTTACCAAGTCCGCCTTTCTCTCTTCTAAGGCATTGTCTTTCTGTAAAGCATCAGCAGATAGACCATATAGAACTAGGTTTTGTCACAAGAAAATTTAAATATAAGTGTATCCCAACCATGTGCATACCTATCTTGCATTTTGAACTATACCTAGGACAATTTATTCATTTAAATGATCTACTAATTTTGAGATAAACTGGCTCTCAATTGGTAATTGTTGATTCATAAGGGACAAATAATATTGCAGCTCATTGTGACCTATTAATATTATTCCTTCTCCATTGGAATCATAATATGGCCTACCATATATTGATTTACCAAAAAGTTCTCTATTGTTAGCATGGGCATCTCCAACATGGAGCTTTTTTCAAAGGGATGTGGAGGTGTATGATACTTATAGGGATAGAGGTACAACAAGTCTATGTTGAGGTCCCTGTTTGGAAATGGAAATTGTGGCTACTTGGTACAATCTAGTGTATTGTAGCATATTAGTAGATCGAGCTACCAATCTCCCCAACCATCTATTAAAGGTGTCAATCTTGAGAGGAGAAAATTGTGGCCATTGATGGAAAGTCGGAGGCTAGGTGCATATGATATGTCCACACGACATGAACTAGTGGATTTCAGTGATGTTTTCACTTTAGTGAATAAAACCAATCAACACTTTAGCCATCCACCAATTGGCCATAATCTCTAATATTTGGGGAAATTTTATCTACACTTTCAATGTTGATTGATGTTTAAGTAAATCCTATAGATATCAAGCAATTTTATCAAATGGTTTTGGTGAAACCATGTGGTGTGATCTAATGAACTTTGGTGGATGTAGGTACTTTGATAAATCATACCATTCAACACTTTAGTAGTCTATTGATTTGTTGAAGTTGTTGATCTTTAAGGTGAATCAAAAGCTATATATTCAAGTGAAAAAACATAAGTTTACACGACATGTCTTGGTTGGCTTTTGAAGTCAAAGATGTTCAAGTAATTTTGTGCTGAAGAGAAGATCTCCCTTGACCATTAATATTGACGTAAAATTGATCTAGACCATTAATTGAGTGGGGTTAGAGTGCATTATAAGGGATTAACAATTATCTTTTGCACAATCATGTGGTTTCATTTGGTAGATTTTGGTAGATTGGTCCACCTTCCACCTTGTTAGTTTAGCTATCCATTGATATCATTGATCATCAAAGCCAAAGAATCTCAATTGTTAATCTTGTTTTTGTGTTTAGGAAATTAAGGTGGTGGATCCAAGTAATGAATAGGAAACATTTGAAGGACACTTGGAATAGTATGATTAAATCTTATGATCAAGGAGTTTTCTTGTAAGGATAGAGTTTCAGAGGCAAACCATGATTTGGATGCCAAGTTGCTACTTGGGAAGATGGTAGCTCAGAGTTGATTTTTTCCCATAGTGTTTATAGAAACTAAGGAGATTGACTCCCTAAGTTATGGGTTGTATTCCAACCATTTAATTGGCATTAGAAATCAACAAATTTAGGTCTCTCCAGGAATTCTGTGTTTGCGTTTGAGGAAGCTTTTCCCTATTCTATAGAAAATATGATCCAAAGGAACGCCCTATAGTGCATGAGGTGTGGGAATCATGATAATTGAGCCCTCCAAGTATTGAATTTATCCTTTTAGATCTAGTGTGGCAATTAGAACATACTTGAAGGTTCTTAACAACTCTAATAGTTGTACTGGGGGCCATATTTAACAAACCAAATGCAATTGCTAACTTTTCACTATGGTGGCAGATAAATGATTCTTTATACCCTACTTCCTTCATTTGGCAAGCCAATTTATCCTAATTTTCATATCTCTACCATGTTTGTGGATGTGATCTATCTCCTACAAAAACAACATGTACTAGTTTACGACCTTCAATCCAACTACATCCAGGCATCTTTTTAATTCCTCTATCTTTCATCAATCTCTTTACTAAACTTTCATAGAAGTTATTCTACTATGGAATTGCACTGTAAAAAATATACAAGAAGTTTTTTATCATACTTGTATAGTAGCATCATAGGATAAATAGTCATTATGCTTTTTCATTTCCCACAACCTTCATTAGTAACTGATTTTGAGGAGCTTCAATAAATATCATTTTCTATTTTATGGAATGGCATTTGTAAACCATTTTTGTATTGTCCACGTTTGTTTATTGTAGATAATGTAGTCTATTTTATAGGTCCTACTTTTGAAATAATATTCTATTTTATTGGAAATTCATTCATTTGGTAATTCAGCTTGTTTGATGTTGATATCAATCTCTATGCCTTGTGATAATAAATTAATCATTTGCACATTAGCTATAATACAGTGTAGTTTTAGTTATAAATTCTTAAATTAAAATTCTATTCCAATATATTCTGGCATAATTTTATCTCACAAATTTTCATTCTACATTATATAAGAGAAACAACTTGAATTTGTTTTGTAACAATGAGATAAAAAAAAACATATTTTGTACAAGGTTGGTTCTTCACTCACCTAAAGATAACTTTTATGGGGTTTTCCTTGTCCATCAATGTGAAATGTGGGACATGGTAGTTAGTATTCTCATGAAATAAACAAAGATGTTTGGATTCAAGGAACTGACACATATGTTGATCAATGATCTCATTCCTTGTAGAAATGGAACAACTGCTTCTTGAAGAAGTTTGAAGATGTCCAAGAAAACATGATCTCACCTCACGGTTTTTTTTTTTCCAAAACTACAAAAAATTTCACTTGCATACTATTCACTACACACATGAACTTTGCTAGTCAATGACTTTCTACAAAAAAAAAATTTGAACCCAAGTTTTCCCATGTTTGATTTGGAACAGTCAATTTCAATGATGCTAGAATGCAATCATGTCACTGCATATGAAAATTCTTTGAAATACCCTAAAATCTATAGGACAACTAAATTATGTTTGTTTAGGGACTCACCAATATAGGAAGGTGGTATCTCAGACTTATTGTGCACCTATTCATTGGCATACAAGAGAAACATGTAATGGAAATTTGATCAATTCAAGACCTGTAATGTGCAAGCTTCTCACCATAGCCTCAACATGTCTACAATATGCAATCATGTGCTGGAATTTTGGCTTTGCAACCTACCTCACCATCTATAGCTCCACATATATTTCGGCGACCTAATGTAGTTTGTGAACTGTTTTACAGCCTTTCAGCCTACCCAATTGTAATGCACTTACCTTAAAAACACAATGGTTTCCTTCCTTGAGTAACCAACTACCACATTGCACCTCATGATTAAGCTTAGCACAAACTATTGTAACGTTGAAATTCATCTTGAGACCTATTATGCAGTCTTGCTAATGCATAGCTGATTTGGGGCCCACCTAGGGGACAACCCAAACAAAGAGGTTTAATTAGCCTATATGTGTGCAATTTTGTTTTAATATTTCTGATACATATTTTTTAGAGAACATAAGTTGTAGCATTTTTAGGATCCAACTAAAAAAGTAGTGTTGTTGGAAATACTCATCCTATATTCACATATGATCTACATGTACCACAAATTTAACTAGCATCTTAGTAATAATGTTTAGGGTGTCCTCAATATAGCCAACATGGGAACGAAGGTCAACCATGCACACCTAATGATCAACTATATATGTAAATTGTAATGCAATAACGGTTATCAAATGATCGATAGAACTAATGCTTCACTCCCACCAATAATCAATTTTCTCCCCGATATGCTTCGTCGGGCAATCGGCAGGATGAGGTCTCCTGTTCCCACGATGATCCAATGGGGATGTCATCAGTGGAGTTCATTCCTATTAGGAAGATGCCAAGGCCGAATGCCAAAGATCTCATGTTTTGGCTGCCAAGAAGAAAAGGAAGGCCACCAAGGAGGAACATGCATGACTCTCTACATTTGAGTGCCAACAGCACCAAACGAAGTTTACAAAACTATTGGTAGTCATTTATATTCTTATTTCATATTTGTAGGGCTTAAAATTGTCTAAAACCATAAATCATAATGTACATTGAAGTATTAGACCCTAAACCATAACGTTCAAAACCCAAAATTTTAATGCCTATGCCAGAGTGACCTAATGTTTATATATATATTCAATAGTTGAAAAGAGGAAACTTTTTTTTATTATTCAGAATAGAAATAGTGACTAAACTGTAATCTCTTCAAATGATGGTTTCAGAACACTAGTCTAGAATTGAGTATTGCATTGAACTACAATAGGAAATATTGGAACAATACTTGTAGATTAAACACACGCTGGACATAAGTGTTAAAATGCATTATTAGATCTGAAAAGGAGGCATACCTAATATGTACTATGGTGAATTATCCTCATTTTTCTTAGCATTTGAGAGTAGAATTACTTTATTTTAACTATCATGTAGAACTTTTCTAGACTCTAAACCACAAAAAAAACAAAACAAATGAAATAACAAAGAGAGAAAGAAATTATGTCAATTTTTTGAAGTAATTGGAACTTCCACTATCATTTTCAACTTGATCTTTAAATTTTGTCGGAATTTCGCTTTTGAAAATTTAAGAAATGACTACTTGTGGAAATTGATCTTAGAGATGATTTTCCTACTAAAAAAAGGCTTCTTTTGATTGTAGCGGAGGATGTAAAGAGTGAAGCATTGGCTACTTTGATCTTTGAAATTGATGATTTTTTTACTAAATTGATAATATTTGAATTTTATCTTTCTTTCTTAGATGTTGAGTCTAATTAATAAGTTTAATGTTGTGTTGCAACTTGTAGGTGAGTATGTTGATATGATAAAGTCTAGCATTGTCGATCCTCTAAAAGTTATTAGAATTGCATTAGTTGATGCAAAAAGGTAAAACTATTTATCTTTATTATAATTAGTGGAACTTGCAACTACAATATCTGATAAAAATCTACTTCCAAATATGCTTTTGATGGATGTTCATATCCTCATCCAAAGATCCAATTCACACATAGGCAAAAAGGACACTTTCAAGCATATCAATTACAAATTTACAATCAATAATCAAGCTATTGATTAGCTATTCAGGAATAAGGCAGTTGTATATCACTAATTGAATATTGTCTATATGTTTGTTGTCTTGCATGAATTCATCTTTTTAAAAATTGTAAGAGATAACTAGGAAACATTATATCTAGCACCTAAGTTTAGGGTGTCATAGTTGGAAAAGGAAAAGAAAATGTTTGAATTTTATCCTCTGTATTATTTGACTTTTCTAAGTTTTTGATGTGCAAATTTTGAAACCTTATTTTCAAGCTACAACTCTAAATTGGAGAAGTGAAAGGTGAATATGAGTGAGGAAGATTTTGGAGGAGCCGAAACCAATAGCAGTGGGAAAGCTATGGATTTGCAAGGGGATTAAATGGGTCAAGCCCCTATAGGAGGTCATTGTCCTTCCAAAAGGACTGTAGTTAAGGAAGGGGAAAACAATATAAGTATATGAAAATAAGAGTATTTTGTTTATATAGTGTCTATAAGTTGTACAGTGTCACTGAGACATTGAATGAAACCAATGAGATTTTGATTTTCCAATGAGGCTTAATGAAGTAAAATTTTAGAGTGGTTTTATCTCCACTCATAAATATTGTGTTGTGGCTCCTCTTGATTTGTAATCTGTCTGTGTTTGTGTCTGATCAATCATATTTTTTTAAGCATTTTAGTCTTCATTTCATGGTGCTTCTTCAACATTTGAATATCTATGATACTTGAAGTTTATATGCATACATTTGTGAGGATTAATTAAGTTAGATTTGATTTTTAATGACTAAATATATGACTAAAGTAATGACTAAATTAATGACTAAATACATGACTAAATTAAAGACTAAATATATGACTAAATATATGACTAAATATATGACTAAAGTAATGAATAAATTAATGACTAAATATATGACTAAAGTAATGACTAAATATACGACTAAATCAATGACTAAATCAATGACCAAATCAATGACTAAAAATCAATGACTAAAATAGTTTAGTCATAAATTTGGTCACATTATAAATGACTACAAATAGACTACTAATAATCATGTGACTAAAATTAGTCATTTATATGCAAGTTTTAGTAGTTTATTTAGTCATATAATATTATTTGTGTACTAGTGAAGGAAGTTACAAAGACATTAAAATCTTTTAGTTGATTTTGAGTTTTTTCATTCATTTGTGACTTAATTCAAAAATATTCAAAACCAATTTTAAAATTATTTCCTTCCTCTATAATAATATTCTTGTATGTTATAAACTCATTAGCCCATTTAAATTCATTAAATTAGTCATAAACTAATTTTTTTAAAATCCAATTAGTTTCCTAACTATAAACTACCTCTCAACTACTTTCTCTTCGTTCAAATTGATGCAGAGGTAGCTTGGAATAACACAAAATAGTGCTAAAAACATAACTCAATTGGCAGGTCATCGTGAACTTGAACTCACTTTGTTGCTTCTTCACCCATAACTCCATGATCTTAACAATAGGTGTTTTCAAACTATCTTCCGAAACCAAGAGAAGCATACCTTGCATGGTTTAAGGGCTTGTGTACATTCCTAAGGCATCATTCAAAAACAAACAATACCATGAAACTTGAATCAAATGTGGGCTTCAAAAGAACAATCCACAAAATGTCAAACAACCACTATTTTTTGTAAAATTTGCCTTCTCTTCCTATTGGGATAGTCAAATATGGATCTAGAAAAAGCTTGAAACATTCAAGGGAACCTTGTACTAGGTCTGAAAAATTCTCCAAAGACATCAACAAATATTTTTCATCCAAAGATTCAAGAGATTTCAATGTGGGTTTTTGAGATTAGTCAACTTAGAGATCCAAAACACTATTTTTTGTGCTTTTTTGAAGTGGACTGGTGAAGATTTCTCCCAAACATGAGCATTTGAAGACATAAAACAAAATCAAAATCAAAATACAGATCAACAAAAAATTTTGGACAAAATTTCAGGAATTTTGAATGGTTAAATTTTTTTTATCACATTTATTCAGTTCACTGTCTACCCCAGCTAGGGTTTTGACAATTTTTGGTAAAATCTCAATATCTTTCTCAAATCACCATGAAAATGCATGAAAACAAAAAAAAATTAAAGAGGAAACACAATGCTTCAATGTACAACTAATTTAATTACATAACCAAGGCTGTACAAGGTCATACAAAGACCAAGAACTTGTTGCAACACAAAAAATAATGGATATCTTCTTCAATTTCTTCCTACATAACAAAAAAAAACAATACTAATCTTCAATGCTCAACCATGAAAGCATGAAACATGTTTAATTAAATATTTTCCATCAGTTACAAGATGTTTCCCCACTTACATTAATGATTTTTCACCAATTTTCCAAGTTTCCCAAAAATGCATGAGACAAAAATAGCAATATTGACAACTTTTTTGACAATCCACTCAAAACTAAAAACCCACACCTAGAATCTATTCAAAATGAATTCAAAACATTAGAAATGGTCATTAATGACCTTGTTGACCACCTAGGACCAAAAAATCTCAAGTTCCACTTGAGTGCAGGCCTTCAACAATATATCCATGCTTTATGATATTAGCTTCAGTCATCCAAGTTGCATCTTCCATGGGAAGACCCCTCCACTTGACTAGGTACTACAAATAGGTGTTGTTTCTTGTCTTTTTGAGCTCTTTGGTATCAAGTATGCATTCTATCTCTAAAGGCTTGCTAGGAGGAAGGTATTGAACCCACTCCTCATCTTCAAGTGTTTGAGAATGTACTTCATTACCTACAACAACAACTCCTTTTAAAGGAAAGAGGTTAGAAACATTAAAATGGGTGAAATGCCAATTCCACTTGGTAGTTCAATCTCATAGGCATTAAGACCAAAATTATGAATGATTCTACAAGGACCGATCTTCTTCATTTGTAGCTTGGAATACTATCCCTTAGGAAATATCTTCTTCCTTAAGTGAGCTAAAATTAAATCCCCAACCTTAAAGGTAAGTTCTCTTCTATGTGCATCAACCCTTTGCTTGTATTTGTCCACACTCCTTTGTAGGTGATCCTTGACTTGTTGGTGAATCTCTTTCATAAATGCAGTAAAATGATCACCTTCAACACTTATCTTATCCATCCCACTTACATCTCTAAGTTCAAATACTCCCCGAGGTTACAACCCAAAAACCACTTCAAATGGACTCTTACCCACACTCTTATTGACTAAATCATTCTAGTAAAATTATTCCTAAGGAAAATTAGTCAGATCCCATTGTGTAGAATGTTGTTTTGTGAGACACCCTAGAAGGTTACCAAGACTCATATTAACTACCTCTATTTTCCCATCATTTTGGGGGTGATATGCAGAGCTAAAGGTAAGGTTAGTGCCAAGTTTCTTCCATAAGGTTCTCCAAAAATGTCCAACAAATTTACTGTCCCTATTTGAAACAATGCTTAATTGCAAACCATGAATTCTTACCACCTCCTTGAAGAACAAACTAGCAATGTAGGATGCATCATTTGTGCTTTTACATGGGATGAAATGTGTCGTCTTTAAAAACCTATCCACTACAACATAAATAGAGTCAAAACCTCTAGATGTTCTAGGTAATCCCATAAAAAATCCATGCTTATTGATTCCCAAGGCCTATTTGGAATTGGAAGAGGCTGATATAAGCCTTCATTAGTACTGTTTCCCTTTTCCTTTTGATAGATTACACATTTTTCAACAAACTTTCTCACATCACTTTGTATTTTTGGCCAATAATAGTGCCTCCTCAGTTGCTCCAAGGTCTTATCAAGACCAAAATGACCTACAAGGCTTCCACTATGATTTTACTTTATTATATTATCCCTCATAGAACACTTAGGCACACAAAGTCGAGCCTCTTTAAATAAAAAACCTTCTTGAATCAGAAAATCAGAATTTAACTCATAAGGAGAACCACCAGTTTGGTTGCAAGAAGCATAAATTTTCTTAAAATCCACATCATTCTCATACATACTTTTTAGAGCTTCAACACCTACACTTTGCAATTGTATTTCTTGTACCATGAGTGTCCTTCTACTCAATGCATCGGCTACTTTTTTTGACTACTCCTACTTATGTTTGATGGTAAAGATGTAACCTTGTAGGTATTCTACCCATTTGACATGTCTATGGCTAAGCTTATCTTGACTGTTCAAAAATTGGAGAGCATGATTATCAGTAAACACTATAACCTCCGTAGGAATTAGGTAGTGTCTCCACTTTTTCAAGGACTACACTAAGGCATACATCTCAAGGTCATATGATGAGTACTTCTTCTTGGCTTCATTGATTTTTTCACTAAAGAAAGCTATGGGTCTGACCTCTTGACTTAAGACTATCCCTATGGTATAACCACTTGCATCACACTCTATTGTAAACACCTTACTAAAATTAGGTAATGCTAGTATGGGCTGATTTGCTACCCTCTTTTCCAAGTATTCAAAACTCCTATTAGCTTCACTAGTCCAATTAAACTTCTTTCTAATTTCCCCGTTTATGGTATCAAGTATTGGAGCACAAACATGACTGAAATATTTAATAAATTTCCTATAAAAAGTGGCCAAACCATGGAAACTCCTTACCTTAGCAATTGATTTGGGTGGAGGCCAACTTAAAATAGCTTCAACCTTGTTGGAATCCATCTTCAAGGTGCCCTTTGTGATCACAAACCCAAGATAAACCAACTTTGTCTTCATAAACTCACATTTCTTCAAGTTAATCATTAGTTTCTCTTCATGCAATCTCCTCAGAGCCAAATCTAAATGATGTAAATGCTCTTCTTTAGTTTTACAGAAAACAAGAATTTCATCTAAGTAAACTACAACAAACTTACTGATAAAAGGTTTAAGAACCTCATTCATTAAACTCATGAAAGTGTTGGGTGAATTTGAGAGACCAAAAGGCATTACAAGCCATTCATAAAGCCCTTAATTTGTCTTAAAGGATGTCTTCCATTCATCTCCAGGTCTGATTTTGATTTGGTGATATCCACTCTTGAGATCTATTTTAGAAAAGTAACATGTTCCACCTAAACATTCCATTAAGTCTTCCATGCATGGTATAGGGAACCTATATCTGATTGTAATCTTGTTGATAGCTCTAGAATCAATGCACATTCTCCACTAATTACCTTTCTTTAGTGCTAAAATATCAATAATTGAAACTTGACTTAAGCTCTCTTTGATCAACCTCTTATCCAGTAATTCTTGGACTTGCCTCTTAATCTCTTCATTCTGCTATGGGGTCATCTTATAGGCTACTTTATTAGGAAAACTAGCCCCTACTATGAAATCAATATGGTGACTTGTATCTCTCATAGGTGGTAGGGTGTTTGGGAGCTCATCTACCACTATATCAGCATACTTACGAAAATTTTGAACTTCTAAAGGAAACTCTTCTTGCTTTGCTGCTGCCCCAACTAAATTAGGCTTAACTATGATGGCTAAACTCATATTCTCCACCTCTACAACCTTTATGATCTCTTTTTCTCCTTACAACATCACATTGGATTCAGTTTGTTGATTTTTGTCTTCATCTTTCAATAGTTGTAGGGTATATGAGACTCCATCTTTCTCTATAACATAAGTGTTCCTCCTACTATCATGCTTGTAATTCCTATCAAACTGGAATGGTCTATGAAGAAGAAGATGACAAACATCCATGGGGATGATGTCACACAAAACCTTATCCTTAAACCGCCCTATATTGAAATCTACCAAAACTTGTTCAAACACTAAGATCTGCCACCCCTTATTTAACTAGGAAACTTTGTAAGGAGTGACATGAGGTAATTTTTGCAACTTAAGCTTCTCTACCATTTCTACTAAAACCAAATTATTAGTACTTCCTAAATCAACAACTCTACAACATTTTCCTTTACTTTTGCATGTATTCCTGAAGAGTGACTTTATTTGTGGTGGCTCCTTCTCCATAGACCCTTTAATCAAGGTCCTTCTCATCAACAAGGACTCTCCAATCTCAGGTTCTACATTCTGTGATGGTGAATTGACACTTTCAACATCATCTCTACCTTGTGCATTTTGATTTCTCCTTTCATTTCTAGTTGAAGTAGATGACTGCTCCTCAGTGCATTGCCATGCTTGATGGCCTGCAAACTTATTGCACTTGTAACACTTTCTAGTAAATCCATTTGAACCTCCTCTACTGCCAAATATGTCTCTAGGATTCGATCGCCTTCCTCCAAAGCTACCCCTTGAATTTGAGGTTTGCTCTTGTGAGTTACATGTCTCTCCTTGAGACCTTTGGAACTTGTTGATGGTGTTTTCTGCACAACAACAACTCAGATAGAAAATATTATTCTATCTCTCTTGAAAGGTAATCTTCAACAATAAATTGCTGAAAATCACCCCAAGGTCTCTCGGGTGTCAGGTCATGACAATGCACAAACAACTCAGATAATATGTGAAAATGTTGGTAATCACAATCAGACCTTACAAATGAACAATGCTGGAAGTGAATTTTCATCAGATGCAACAATGTGGTGATGCTTTCAATCCTAAAACTAACCCAAATTCAAAATAAATAGCAAAAGAGATAAGGGTTCAGAGAAATTTCTAAATCTAAACTATTTCTAAGACCAATAATGCAAATGATAAACACTTGAAATTGACCAATCCCAACGAAACCAATCTCTACTTGACCAAGATTAATCTGCAATCTTACAGAAACAGTGCAATCTTCTAAGGTTTTAAAGATTTTTAGATCATGAACATTCACCCAAGAAAACCCAATTGCAGTTGAAATGAATAAATCTCCATAATTGAACCAAGCACAATGAATATAAAGGTCCAGGCTAACTTTACAAAGCAACTAACAATCAGCTAGCTGCAAAAAGTATGGACTAGGGATTGCTGCAAACACTTCAAACATTAAATCATGAACATCATTGAATTAGATCTAAATCTAAATCTAATAACCATGAGCAATTTTTAAAAATAGAATCATAAGAACCATGCAAGATAAGTCAACACAAAAGAGATCACCAGAAAATCACAATGCCTTCAATTGTATTGAATCACCAAACTCCAACAACAATTCCAATGTTCTGTTACATCACTTGCTCATAAATTGACTAGCTTCTACCTCTACTCTACTGCTAAATTCGCTCTCTATAAAATCTTCTCCTAATCTCTCCCCTCCTTAAAAATGAGGCACAAAAGCCATTTATAGAAAACCCCAAACATGTCGGCCCAATTAGATTTTACAATAATAACTGGCCCCAAAACAGGTCGACCTAATTAGATTTTACAATAATAACGGGCCCCAAAACAGGCCGGCCAGGAGAATTTCAAAATAGGACAAGATTTGCATTAAATGCATGAATATTATCCATGTTGGCCCACGATCTCCAGCAAGATCAGATTCATGTGTCTTCCAGAAAGTCCTCAAGCTGTAGACAGTTTTGGCATGGATTCTTAGGCAGGTCCCATTTTGAAAATTTAAATTGAACACTTCTAGATTTCCCTCTTTTGGCACGAATCCATATGCAAGTCCCTCTTTTAATATTTGTTTAGTCCTGAAAAATAGATATCATCATTAATAGCCCACATGTCTAAATTAAATTCGAATAAAATTTTGACCTTTTCTAAAAAACTTATATTTTTATAAGGAAACTTTCCACTTTTAGAAATTTTTCCATTTTTGGAAATTTTATTTTCAAAATCCTTTTCAAGAAATTTTCATTTTAGGAATATTTTAAAATCCATTCTTGGAAAAAATAAATAAATAAATAAATAATTATTTTCGGAAAAATTTTCATTTCAGGAAACCAGACCAAGGGGAAAATCCGAGAAATTCCAGGCCAGGCGGATTTTACTAAATAAGGCAAAAATTTCAACAATAGATCATCAAAACAAACCAAGAATGCATGTAACATTGTGTAATATATCAAATTAAGCATGGGGTGCTGAGCATTTATCATCAAATTCATCAATTTAATCCAGTATTTCAATTTGCACAAAGCTTGGCAGAAAATCCAAAAAAATCCGGGTGGACCGGATTTTCGCGGATGGCATAAAATTCCAGACTTTGGCACATATCCGGAAAACTGAAGAAATCTAGGAAAATCCAGGTTTGGCAAAAAATCTCGAATGCAGGCAAAAACCCGGACTTTGCTCGGATCCGAAATTTTCATGGAAATTGGGAAAATCCAGATGGAGCGAAAAATCTCGGACTAGACTAAAAACCCAAATTTTTGCATAGAGCCGGACTTTGAGCAGAATCTGGGAAAATCCGGATGGACCGGAAAATCCCGGATTGGGGTAAAAACCTGAATTTTGCTAAGAACTTAGTTTTTCGAAGCACAACTCGAGGGAAGGACTTGGACAAGCAAGATGAACATCTAAGGACCTCTGAAGGCAATGAAATCAATAAAATTAAGGGGCCAAAAGACACCAAAAGCTAGAGCAAAAAGAGGGTCCCCACTTTCAGTGGGGCGTGTGTGTAAAACTGCACAACATGACTGTCCTCTACTAGAAAAGGTACCTCTACCTCTGAAATTAGTCCTTCCTCTGCCTCTACTTTGCTTCTCTTGTCTCCTTCTTAGCTTTTCTTCATCCTTAATAGCCAATTGATAACACTCTTCTACAGTTCTTGGATTTGTGAGACTGAGTTCATCTTGTAGGATATACTTTAGCCCATTCAAGTACCTTGCAACCTTGTCCACATCTTCTTCCATGTGGCCTGATTTGATGCTATGCTTGGAGAATTCCTTTGTATAGGTATTCACATCCATGTCCTTTTGCTTCAAATTTTGGAGTTTCTTGTACAACTGGACTGCATAGTCATTAGGTAGGAATTTCCCCTTCAATTTTTCTACCATCCTATCCCATGATGTAATCTTTGGCTTACCCTTTTTCTTCGTTTCTTCATGTAGAAAGTCCCACCACAGGGATGCATGTCCCTTTAGCTTGGTTCTTTTCGGTTTCACTTGTTGCCCCTCAGGTACTTCCTCTAATTCAAAATACTTATTGGGGTCTCCTATCCAATCTAGGAGTTCTTCTCCATTTAGACTCTATGAATACACTTGTAGGTCTATCTTAACCTTGGAGCCATCACTCTTCACAGCCTTTACCAATCTTTCCAACCTTCTTTCCTCAACATCTCTTTCTTATTCCTATTCTTCTCATGGTTCTCCTCCCACATCTTCTTCTTCTTGGTCACTCAAATCTCCTACGACCACTCCTCTTCTCTGGTTGGTCTCAACTGATGTGAGTCTTGCATCAAGGATTTCTTGAATGGCTCTCAACTCTGTAGCAAGATGGTGTAGGAGCACCAATCCTTTTCAAATGAATTTGGTTCTTGATAGGTAGATTTAAGAGTACTTGGGTATTTTTTTAATACAATAAGGTCCTCTAGACCATTTCTTGATGTAATGGGTCTATTAGGTGTCTAGGAGAGTCAAATTGTAAATATTGCAAAATATAAAAAAAGGTTGTCAACATAAAGTTGCAAAAATGCAACATATGTAAAGTCATAGAAGCCCAACGGTCATTTGTTTCAAATGGTAATTTGGGGTATTTGGATCAGTTATTTTTTGGAGGGAACAAAGTTTAAATATGTAATATAACTCATTGTAATTCCCTCTTGAAGATTTTGGAAGGAGAAATTAAACAATTATCCCTATTTACTGTTATTTTCTGAATATTTTCACTGTCTACAGCCTATGTATAGCCTGTATAGTCAAACCTTGATGCAAATTTGTGTAGAATATATTGGAGGGTTAAGATAGCTTTTATTTAGTTCTTATTTGTAGTTTCATCAAGAGTAAATCCATTTTGAAATAGATTTATGAAGGCGGGTCTATATACCCTATTTTAAGGGTTTTAAGTGTAAAATGACTTTTTAAGCCATTCCACCCACTGTTTTCCCCTGTAACTTGGTGGAATGGCTCATTAGGGTCTGGTTTAGATGTGTGTAGGGTCTATTGGTGTAGGGTAGATGTTTGAAAGTGTTTTGAGATGTTGTCTTGAATGCATTTGTGTGATTTTTGCTTGAAAATGGAGATTTTGAATTAGGGCTTGGTGAAATAGTGAAGGTAATGGTTTGGTGAGTGACTTTTAAGCATATGCAGGCATGATGAAGGGTGTTTGAAGTGGTGGCTAGGTGTGATAAGGTTTGGAAGGTATTTTTTCAATAAACCCCCATGTAAATGGCTAGAAAAGAGGGTTTCATAGTAGAGTGCTTTGGGAAATGTGTCTACAAAAAATTGTGGAATTTGGAGTTTTTTTTGACTAGTGAGTGCTTCCCCATTGAGTTTTTGGGTTGGAAGCAAGTTTAGAGGGGCGACCCTTTGTAAAAGTGGTGGCCTAATTCAAGGTCTAAGTCAGCATAGAAGTCATGATTTGAAGTTGATGTTCCAAAGGAGATGCATGGGATTTTGAGGCATTTTTTATTTTGCTTTAATTGGTGTCTAAAAGTATAGGGAGTTTGTTGGTTGTGAGGGTTTGGTGTGAGTTAGGTTTAAAAATCTAGGTTTGCAGACCTACTAAAGAAGAGAGTTTGTGTGGAGAAGTGCCCTTGTTAGGGTTTGGATTTTTAAATCCTTGTTGAATTCAGTTGGTTTTGGAGTTGATTGTTTGGAAACCTCCCTAATTGGCATCACAAGAGATTCTCTAACTTCTCTAACAATCCTTTCCACATTTATCTTGGGAGGCATTCTCGAAAATCTTTAAACTTAGCTTCTCAATCAACCTTAACTAGTCTCCCCTTTGATCTGATACCAATTTTATGCAGAGGCAGCTTGGACTAACAAAAAATGTGTTAAAGACACAACTCAATTGGTAGGGCATAGTGAACTTGAACTCACTTTGTTGCTTCTTCACCCATAACTCCATGATCTTAATAATAGCTGTTTTCAAACTGTCTTTGAAAACCAAGAGAAACATACCTTGCATGGTTTAAGGGGCTTGTGTACATTCCCAAGGAATAATTCATCAACAAACAATACCATGAAACTTGAATCAAACATGGGCTTCAAAATAATAATCCACAAAATGTCAAACAACCACTGTTTTTGCAAAAAATGCCTTCTCTTCCTATTGGGACAATCAAATATGGAGCCATAAAAAGTTTCAAACATTCAAGGGAACCTTGGACTAGGTATTAAAATTCTCCAAATACATCAAAAAACATTTTTCATCCAAAGATCCAAGAGATTTCAATGTGGGTTTTTGAGATTAGTCAACTTAGAGATCTAAAACACTATTTTTTGTGCTTTCTTGAAGTGGAATGGTGAATATTTCTCCCAAACATGAGCATTTGAAGACATAAAACCAAATAAAAATTTAAAAAATAGATCAACAAAAAAATTTGGACAAAATTTCAGGAATTTTGAACAGTTAAAAAAAAAATTATCACATTTTTTTAGTTCACTGTCTACCCCAGCTAGGGTTTTGACAGTTTTTGGTAAAATCTCAATATCTTTCTCAAATCACCATGAAAATGAATGAAACCAATACAAAATGAAAAATGAAATACAATTCTTCAACATTCAATCTATTTCATTACATAACCAATTCCGTACAAAGCCCTACAAAGACCAAGAATTTGCTGCAACACAAAAAAAATAATGGAAATCTTCTACAATTTCTTCTTACAAAACACAAAAATCACTATTAATCTTCAATGATCGACCATGCAAACATGAAACATGATTATTAAAAGATTTTACATCAGTTACAATATGTTTCCCCACTTACATTAATGATTTTCTACCAATTTTCCAAGTTGCCCAAAAATGCATGAGACAAAAATAACAATATTGACAACTTTTTGACAATCCACTCAAAACTGAAAACCCATGCCTAGAATCTATTCAAAATGAATTTAAAACATTAGAAATGGTAATTAATGATATTTTTGACCACTTAGGACCCCAAAAAACTTAAAAATAAAAAAATACAAAATTTGAGCAAAATTGAGCATTAAGTGCTCCTGCACCATAAATATTGTTTTCTTTTCCTTCTCTATTTCCATTTTGTGTGCAAACAATAGGGGCTCTAGATATAATTCCATTGTTTGTATATTTCTTAGTTTTACATTTTAAATTTCCTCCCAATTGATTGCAATTAAAAGAAGGTTACAATTTGACTTTGTTGTAGACTCTTTTAACATAGGGTTTCACAATTTTCTTGAGATATATATAGTGCAAATTTATGTATATTTGTGTATTTATTTATATACCAATGCTATAGATGATATGGTATAGAATACAAACATGAAGGAATATTATTATTTTTGCATATAATATATGTATATTTTGTTTTTGAATAAAATAATGATCATTATTTTTTGTCTTTAAGAGCAGATTAAATCCATGGGGTAGTAGCCCCTCCACTGTGGCTCATAACCCCCATGGCTGGGCACCAAGTCACCCTACTAAGCACATGGGAGGGGTGGCCTATATGGAAAACTCCCCCCCATCACCCTAGGGGGTCGATTTAGTCTTTCCCCCTCATTTTTTTTGAAAATTAATTTTATTTGATTCCTTTTTTTAATCTATGTTTATGTTAATTATTATATATTTATATAAATGTATAAAATATAAATTATTTATTTGGTATGTATTTTATGTTCTAAACTATTTTTATGTATATTTATGTATGTATGTGTGTATATATATATATATATCTAATTAGACGTGTGTGTATATTTCTTATACCCAATCATGATATACATACATACGTACATATTTATTAATTTTAGGTACTACAAAACCATTCACTCAAGTTTATGGAACATTGGAAAACAAGTTAATGTTTCTTCAATTACAATACTAATTACGGAATGAAATTCTTCAACGCTAAGTAGATTTTCCCATGACTTATTGCTATAACTAATTCTAACTTGGACAACATTTGCAAGAATCATTTATTTGGATAAAATACTAAATTGAACTCTATGTGAATAAATAGAGCAACCAGTTACAGTTGATGGTATTTTTCCTATGCAACAATGCAACCATTAAGGTTATGCAACTTCCATTTAAACCACATTGACAAAACTAACTTGTATACTAGGATAATTCTATTTATTTATTTTCTTCACGTACACAACTTTCAACCCTTAAATCATAACATACATTCCTTTCTTTTTCCATTTTCACAAGGTATAACACCATCAAGTACACAATGAAATTATAACTATGAGACCAACATGTAGCTCCCTTAACACCCATAGCTTTCAATGTTTCAATATACTATTTATTTCCTAACACTTGTACTTGAAAATAAACCAACCAAAAAACAATAATATTGGCCAATGGGCTCTCCTCCCAACCATAGGGTTGATAATCAATCCACCCTCAAGCCATGGGTCTTATAAAACTCCCATAAATTACTTTACACATAGGATTCAAAAAAAATATACACCACATAAAACTCGCATTACTAAAATTATCACATTACAACCATTCATGCGCATCCTATTATTTCTTCACCTAGAACACATGTAGGTTTGTTTATGTTCAATTTTTGTTAAGGTGGGTATTCATACCCAAGAATAAACTCATACATAATTCACAATAAAAGACATAACTATTTCACAACCATTTTCACATAAATTTTACAACCATAAAAAAAAAATCCCAAGAATTATTTCACACATCAAAACAAAGATTAGCAAAAGGGCTTAGTCTCTACCATAAAAAATTCTACCTAAGTTGAAGACTTCCCAAATTCACTCTTCCATCTTCCCTTCCTCTACTCTTCTTCTCTTTCTTCCTCTACTTTAATTTGCCTCTTTGAATGAAAAAACTAAAGAAACTTAAGAATCATCCAATAAGCTCCTTCTCCCCCCAAGAAGAAAAGAATATAAAGGAGAAAAAGAACTATCTTTCCTTAACAACCTAACTACCCAACCAGCTCTAATTTTTGCCATTTTTCAAAAGTGGGTAAGTAGAGTGGGTTCTAAAATTTATTTGAGGGGTTTTATAAGATAAAATGACCACCAACCCATAAGTATATCACCTAGGTAACTTTTTAAACATCAAACATAATTTAAAACCACATAAGAACTCTATAAATCACCAATAAATAATCAAAATAAAGGTTAAATCAAAAAACTGATAAAATAAGCTCTCACATATTCACACAGCCACATGATACATAAAAAAATCAAAATATTACATGAATGTATTCTCCCTACAAGACAAGATAAAATGTTCACAAGGGTAAAGTAGTAGAAGTAGCTATGTGACCCCTGCCACCATTGGCATAATTCACCTATTCACTCAACAATATGTGTTAGTACATATCAAGAATATGACTAGCTGAAGCAACTAGCATAAGGTTTCAAAAATAATAATCAACTAGAAAATAAAATTTAATAATCATCATAAGTAAACATTAACATATCAAATCTCATCTTCATAATAACACCTAATTGCACATACATAGTATATCATCACCTAATAATAATACCATCTAATAAAAATAAATCAATCATATCAATGATCCCTTATCAACATAATGCAATCCATCAAATATACACAATAATATCACTTACAACAATAAATAACTAACAACCCATCGAAATTGATCATCTTGATGAACACATACTTACATAATCAATGAAATGAGATCATCTAGTTATCATGGAGAAATCACAACAACCACTAGTTAGATAGAATTAGGTAGTTAATCATATCCAATAATAATGAAAAATATAAATATCATTGATGTATAGAAACAACCATCACTTATAAACTCATGTATAATATCCAAACTTAAAAACACATAGAACATTGGATAAGAACCAACAAAGACCCATAGACTCAACATAATTATGAAAAGGTGAGGTCTCACAAACATCATGTTCCTCTGAAACAAGGCACCTCTCCTTTCAAGAAGAAACAATGAATGTGTAACCCAAAGAAATTTGATGCAATCTTCGAGGAGGTAGACAAGATGTTAAAGGAAATAATAACTTACCCCATACATCATTCAACTTGGGGTAGAAAACATAGTCCTAGTATGAAAGAAAAATAGAGAGATTAGAATTTTTGTTGAATTTAGAAATCTAAATCAATCATTCCTAGAAGAATTATCCACTACCAACGATGGATCATGTGTTACAAACTATTGCAGGATCAAAGATGATGTCTATGCTAGATTATTTCTTAGTATATAATCAAATAATTGTAGAAAAAGATCAACATAAGAAAAAATTTATCATTCTATGGGGAACATTTTCTTATAATCGCATGCCATTTGGTTTGATCAATGCAGGTGCAAATTTTTAGAGATTTGGAAAAGGTCTTATAGATATGCAAGGAAAATGGTATATCTTTGAACCCCAAGAAGTCAGTCTTTGGATTCATTGAAGGGCAACTCCTTAGTCATATTGTATCTAAAGAAGGAATTTTCACTTATGCAATATATTTTATTTTTATAAAGTAATTAAATTAACTTCTTATCATGGGGTTGTGTTGTCAACACTTTAGTAATCAAAAGCTTAGGTCTATCTCCATCCTTCAATGAGAACTTGTGGAAAAAGTTATTCCTTTGGTGGTGGGAAAAAAATTGTGAGCAATCCAATTTCAATCACTACCTTAAACTAGTGTAGCCTCCTTTGTCTTATCCAATGCTATGGATATGATAAATTATTATGGTTTGGTGAACTTTGTAACTAAGAAATGTATTCAACTAGAAATATTACTTTTCCAATAGTTGGATAAATAACTTACAAAATATGGTGGATGTATTGGAAACAATCATTTTTGGGGCATTTTTTTTGAAAGAGGCCATGGAAAAATATCATGTTCTATTTCACACACTCATGTTAATGTGGAAAGGATTCATCTCTAACTCTCATTTGATTCCTCTATTAACATTGGAGCTCATTTAGAAGAAACTGGGTAAGGATATTTTCCTTTATGCTTCCAACCTATTCAATTATTTGCACTTCCTTGTCAAGCATGTGATGAAATATTTTCAAGGGGTTAGTGTGTGCCTCTCCATATTATTTTTGGGAGGTTTCCAATTCTAATGATATTTTTATTGTTTGAGCCTTTCATTTTGGTAGTCTTTAGCTTTCTCTAGGTCATTACTTCTTTCTCTTTTGTCCCCCAACCTATATTTATATCTTATATATTATATTTTTTCATATGATTTAAATTTTGGTACCCATAACCACCTCTATCAATCAAAAAAAAAAATTCACTATAATTTTATTTTCACAAGAAATAAAATAAAATTATATATATATATATGTATATATATATATATATGACATAGTTAGTTATCTTTCTAACACAAAGAATATTAAATATTTGGAAAACATAATAAATAAACATTTTAAAAATAATTTAAATACAACACTATAAGATGAAGTAACCACACACAATGGGTCCACTTACTTTAAAGTAAAAAAAAACACATGAATTCTAGAATTGTCATTATTTCATATCTAAATTTCCAGAAGAATTCACAAGAGTCATCTCCCATTGAAATTGAGTGAGATGGAGGTTAAGAAATTGAAATTTACCTAAAATAACCATCTCCAATTAATCATTATTGGAAAAACATATACATGTAGACTTAGGTGAAGCATCAAGTGTAGCTACATGGTATAGCAATATTAGAAGCATGGCATAAAACACTCAACATGGAATAACTCATAATATATTATCAAATGAGCACATCAAACTATAAATCATTTATGGCTAGCATGATTCAAACACTAAGATGTGGAAATAAATATGAACCCATAATGTTGAAAAAAAAAAAATCTACACCACATGTAAAAAATATAGTGAAAATAGTGAAGTTGAGACACTACGATGATCCAAATATATAAAACCTTGACATATGCAACTAATTATACATAGTTAAAAAAATATATGTTAATACAAAATCTTGTTGAGAAAAAACATCGATGGTAAGCCATGATATTACAAATAGTGGTAAAAACATATAAAATCACAACATAAGTATCCAAAGTACACAATAAGAACACCTTAATGGTGTTAGGAATTAAGATGTCTATACCATTATAAATTCCTAGCATTTTATTATAGCTATTTATTATTTTTCTTATATTTTATTTTATTTAAATTAACCTCACATAGAAATGGGGTTTTGGATTTTAAGGTATTATCATTTTCTATGTATTATCACTTTGTATAATATTGTATTAGACTATTTAAATTGCCTATATTAAGAAAATTTGGGATTCCCTACTTTTGTGGGATCCTTTTGCATTATTATGAAATCTTCTTATGATGTATAAGAGCCTATAGATGGGAGTTACATTGGAATATTGACCAATATTATGATGGGTATGTACACTTATCATATAGCACTATTTTTAATAATGAGATTTACAAAATGGGCATGCATGTTGGATGGATGTTTATGAAATATTATGAGAGTTGTAAGAGGCATTATTTATTTACTATCTCAAGGTGGGAATTACAATTTGGGGTCAAATCCAAGTGCCATACCTCTATGATGCAGTCAAGGATGGAGGGTCCAAAAATCAGACTTTCCAACCTTGTAGCAAGAGTAAACACAATGGAAACACAATGAATTAGAATAAAAATCACACATGGAAATATAGAGAATGATCAATTATTCATTGGCAACATGCCTTGCCTTCTGACTTACAGAATTACAAAAAGATATGGTGTTAATCCTAGAAATACAATGCGGGTCAAAGCCCTTATTTCCCTAGATCCTTCTATCACTACTTGACTTCTACCTCAATCAATCATTAATGCAACTACATGATGCCTATACATATCAATTCCTAGCTCCAGAAAAGGTTTGTGTCAGCCTCAAGAATGTCAAACCCTGAAGTAGATGAAATGTGTGAAGGTCGGCCAAAAAATATGAATTTCCTTTGATCCTTGGACAAACGTGATGTAGATTGGAATGAAGGTTCCTCAATGAATGTGCATCCTTATGCAAAGGTATCCTGAGCTCTACAAGTCACAGGATGTGTCCACACACTTGAAAAGCCAAGATTGGTAAGTGAATACTCTTTGTCCAAATGCAGCTAATATTCTGTTAGCGATAACTTTGCACTAGAATCTTCAAAACACTTGAATTCTGGAAATGATGTAAATGTTTCACTAAAGATCATATATCCTACTCCATGAGCTCTAATGTTACGATGTGGTACAATGCGGTATGAAATTTTGAGACTGGGTCTAGACAACTAACTACTAAAATGCAAGTAAAACATGAATGCAGATATTTTTGGTTGATGCAAGATTGCTTGAAACCTGGGATGCACCTACATCACTCTAGTGGATTTAGCACATGGTTTTATAAAAACATTTATGTTCTCTATTTTTTCATTTTCCTATAAATTGGGTGCTTAGAGTTGTATGATTATATTGTATAAATTTGTAGTTACCAAAATGCTACAAATTACTATAGAATTATATTATAGTGATACTTATATAAAATAATTCTCTAAAAGTTTGTTATAATTGTTAGTCAAAAAGAGTAACAATGCAAACAACACCAGGAAAATCCTACTGCATCTTGCCACAAAGACCTTGTAGGCCCTAAGATTAAACAGATACCATCTAGACTAGGGGTATAATAGATGGGTCACATCTCATCCCATAGGTATATGTATAGAGAAAGATATGAATGACAAAGGGATGAGATAAAGAAGGATAATAATAAAGAAAGAATAGAATAATATATGTAATAATTGTATATGAAATTTTATTATGTATAAGGATTTTATGTAAGAAAGGAAAGAGATAGGTAGAGTATAGGAGAAGATATATATTGTACTCTTGTGATATGATTAATATAATGGTTGCTATAATTCTATCTATTTTATGTTATTTTTCATTCTATGGCTATATAATTAATTAGTTCATCCTTTATCCAAATTAATTGGTTTTTACCTTTATATGATTGAGTCTGAGTTATAAACTACAACACTCAAAAAGTACTTGGGGCTTACAACTTTGGTTTGTGTTTCCCTATTTTTATTTCTAACATTAGTTATATTGTTGAGACCATCCTTAAGTGATATAAAGGATAGAAAAACCCAAAATTTTAAAATTTAATCAGACATAGGGAAAGAAAATAAAATAAAAGTTGATATGAATGTCTATAGAATTATCCTCTTAGCGCTTAGCTTTTGAGAGAGGGTTAGGTACCAAGGGGATGGATAATGGAAAGGGGGAGATATTCTAGAAGGGATTCTCGAATATATGTGACCTTTAAGAAAAGATATCAAATAACTACCATGGGAAATGATAAAAGGATTAATGGAACCCCAAATAAAGCATACCTATGGAAATGGGAGATAAGACAACCATAAGAAATATTAGAGAGAAAATGGAATTGGCAAGAAAAGTAAACATGACAAGCCCAAATGGAGAAGAAAGAAGACAAAAAAAAAGGATTGAGAGAGAAGAAAGACACCATAGAACAATGGAAATTGTAGAGAAAATGAGAATTGAGTGCACCAAGGAGGGTGTTGTTGAGCATGCCAAAGAGGGTGATGTCAAAGAAAAAGGAAAAGAAGATAGAGAAGAAGAATGGAAGACTTACACTAAATCTGAACTATGTTGGGAAAAGATAAGACAACTTATAACTAGTATGAGAAAGAATATTAATGATTATGGAGAATCAAGAAAATACTATTAGGACCCTACAATAATATAGAAACTTCATTATCACTGCAACCTTCTCAAAGTATAAAATTAGACTAGATATATCAAACCTAACCATTAACTTGGATAATAGATTCATTAAATTTCTAAAAAAATTGGAGAAGACTCTATCGATTCAAGCATAATATTTAGAAGAATTGGTCAATATATGTATAGGGAAACTAAGTGAAGAAGAAATAAGAAAAAAAAGAGAGAACTGATTGAATTTGGGTAAAGAGTTGTGTTTACAAATAAATAAAATGTCACTAACAAACAAGAAATTGAAAATATGTTATATACATAGGAAAATTGAGAGGGGGGTGAATCAGTTGTATACTTAAGAACATCAAACTCTCAACATATTTTCAAAACCTTATTAACCATTAAAACCTTATCATGCATTAGTAGAATGTAAACATATGAAACAGTAATAAAAACACATCCAAACACATAAGAACACCAAATTTATGTGGAAAACCTAAGAAGGGAAAAACTAAAGTGAGGATTAGCTCACATATATATGAATTGCAACACCAAATAAAATTAGGCTTATTACCAAGGTCTCACTACCTAGAAAAAGTATAAAGGCTCACTACTAAGTGGATCATTGCCAAGAAGAAAGAAGATAGAAGAAAAATGTTACAAAGAGATTCACCATCTCAAGGAAATAGGATAAATCCACCACTAAAACTTTATGCCATCTACAACCTTTGATTCATTGCCTCCAGAAACTTCAAGCACACTTGAAAATGTAGACCCTTATGCTCACTATATTGGAGTCATAGATATTAAGCTCACACTCAATTCACCACACTTAATCAAATTCACATATTTCAAAAACCTTCCACAAATCCACACACATATCCAACAATTTTCCTTACTTATATATCATCCACCACCTAAACAATCTCAATTAGGTCAACCTTAATGAAACGTATGCACCTAAAATGTGCAACACCAAAATAGGTCCGCACCAAACACCTTTACAGTGGAAATAAGTGAAGGATGGCCACACCAAAGGTTAATTAGGACCCAATCCACATCACCACACTACTCAACACATTCACAATCCACAAGGTACCTCCACAAATAGCACTAGCATGCTAGGTTAGTCAAACCTAAACTAACACTACAAGTGACCACATGCACGCTTCTATAGGTCATGCAGACCACACAAAAACACTTCATAGAATCCACACAAAATCTCAAAATATTCTATAATCACCTGAAGTTGAGAACACCATTATTTTGTTTAACTAGACACACTTCCATAGAACACAACTCACTAACCAACCTTTTGAAATACCTTAGCACTTACAACCTTAAGGGAAGGAATTTATAGACAATATAAGCACATTCCCAAATCCACAAGACAAGAAACTTCACTGCGGAGAAATGTAGAGAAATCTCATTTCTACTAGACAACCTTCTACATAGACAGATAAACTATCAAACATAACTTGTTGCAAGGTGTGCACCCTTGGTCTCCTTGTGTTGTACAACACAATGCTTGGGTTTGTGACATGGCTTAACTACCTCTCATGGATTAACTAACTTTGGTTCTTGTATTAGGAATTAATAGGTTGATCTTTTTGGTGCAACGATAACTGTCTATGTAATAATTGGTATCATAGCCTGGGTCATGGGCTCAGACCCCTCATTTGTGTTAGGGAATTGTTGCAAGGTGTGTTACCTTAGTATCCTTGTGCTATGCAACATATTTTTTGGGTTCATGACATGGATTAACCACCTCTCATAGATTCATTAACTCTGGTGGTCATATCGAGCATTAACAAGTTGATATTTTGGTGTAATGACAATTGTCTATGCAACACAACTTTCACTATAGAATGATCTAGAACCTATAAACACTTCTAATAATAATATCCAAAACACAAAACAATATCTTCAACCATGAAGAAATGTGGAGCACAACATTGAACACACCTTTGTCACACTACACTCTTTTATTCAAATTTTCTCAAAAGCACTTAGAAACCAAGTGAACTTATTGCAGCTGCAACTCTTATCCATCAAGACATCAATGAAAACATTGTTGAAAACACCAAAAAACCTTCTTATCAAACCACAATACATCCATAATAGTACAATCACTTGATAACACCAACCATCTCCATACTATTGACATCAATGACCAACACCAGCAATTGTTGACATCAATGACAACACTAACAACATACTTGTAAAAAAGTATACCTTGAAGAGTCACAACCCCCAACTAGGACCCATCCCATCAGTCATATAAGAGGTGAATAATTTTTAAGAGATATCACAAAGTGAAGGAATGAAAGAAGATATAAAGTTAGAAATATATAAGGGTAGAGAACAAAAACCCTATACTATTAAAATAATAAATAAAGAGAGGCCTAGTCTACAAATCCAAAAATTTGGAATTAGAATTATCAAAACCAATATGGAATCTTCAAGTAATATCCCAATATTTGGAAGAGACACAAAAGAATCCATTGAATATATATTCTTATTATAATCCTTGTGGGAAAGATAAGACATCAATGAAGACAAACCAAAATTACTTGATTTTATATCTTCACTAAAAAGGAAGTATTAAACTGGTATAAAAAAGACCTACCCAAAATATGTGAAAGGCTAAATAAGGTGAAACAATATTTCCTAGCAAAATTTGACACTCCATTTATTCCAATAGAGAATAGTAGAATGAGAGACCTAGTATAGGGAGAAATAGAATCGATGATAGCATATGTTAAAATATTTAAGAAGTCTATCACAAATTAGAAGAATCCCTCACAGAGTGACAAAAGATTGAAGTTTATTTTTGGACTATAGAAAGATATAAGAGTATATTTGGAAAAAATAATATTCAATACTTATATAGTTTTAATTGCAATGGCATATTGCATAGAATCCCAAACATGGCACATACCTCAAAAATATGACATAAATGAGAATATTGAGAAATTACAACTAGCAGTAGAGAAACTAACTATACAAAATTGAATTTGGCAAGAGGAGCAAAAAATAATAGAAAATAATTTTGGTGCACATACTGCTCAAGGGAAGGTCACCTCTAGAATGATTGTCCTAAATCCAAAGGAGAATGAACTGTAGTTTCACTACATGTAGAATTGAAATTAGTACCAACTAAAAAATACACTATACTATGGAACTTGCCAAGAATGGGATAGTCACCTCACTGAGGACTATCCTACAAAATAATTTCAAATCTAGAACACAACAAATCTGTTGAACACCTAGAATATTGAGAGGGGGGGTGAATCTATATTATTTTAAACCATTCAAACATTTAAACATATAATCCACTTAGTAGCTTCAAATGCAGTAAATGAAACAAAGCATGAAAAATTCAACAACTCATAACACACGAACACCAAGATTTTATGTGGAAAACCCAAAATGGAAAAAACATGGTGAGGATTACCTCAATATATTATAACAAGTTATAGTATATTTATAGAAGTGCTCACTACAGGTGGACTCAATTTCCACTGAGAAAAAGATAGAAGAGAAATTGTGGCTCACAACCTATTTTGAATTGTTACAATTGCATCTATCATATGCATGAATGACAATTCCAATGAAGCTCAATAAATTGACTCTACACATTTCATTTGATCCTAATTTAGCACTCTAATATTCTACTCAACATTCACAACTTAAATTCGCACTACTCTAATAATATTCACATCATTTATATGTTTCTCATTACTTACATTCATTAAAACATCAGAAATGATCTAACATATATATCCACTTCAAGCATAACATCAATTAGGCCGGCCTAATTGGATGTAACATACAAAATATAGAAATTGTAACTTGTTGTCTCAAAAAAAATTCACATATGGCTCATTCCAAGATTCAAATCTCAAAATAGTTTGAAATAGGTTGGCATGGACCTATAATAGCTCCCATGTAACACTGCAATACATATTTAACCTTCACTTACCTTCACACCTATTAGGTCGGCACTGCAAAATACCTAATACAAAAATTCTTCAATTGTGTATCAATATTCGGACATGTGTACCTCAAAACATCATGCCAACAAGAATTCATACTCTATTAACATATGTTAATATCTTTGTAAGACTGAAAATTCAAAAACTTATCTGTAGAGAAGTGCAGACTCTCCCACTCATATACATTATACAGGAAATAACTGTAACTTGCCATTTTGAACTTTTGTTACTTATATCTCTCAAACCAAGAGCCAAAACATGATAAAATTTTGGAATCAAATACTTCTAACAAGCAACAAAATAATGTTAGAAGCATAGGATGAAATCTTCATTTGTGGATAAATGCGGACCCAAAAACTAGATCTCTATTACACATAATTAGTAGAGTTGACATTTAGTCAATTTTCCATCACAACCACTTTTACTGGACCAAACCATCTTGTAAAAATTTCTTCCACAAACACTCCAAAACCTGTTTGAACTAACCAAAATGACTTGCAATGATTTGCACCATGATCTCCACATCAAGATACAATGTTGACATCAATGACAACACTACAACACATAGTAGTATACCTTGTTCTTATCCCTCATGCTCATGTTGCCAACCATAGCATCAATGATATTCTTCCAACAATCTCCCCCTTTTTCATTGATGGAAACATGCCAAAATATCTCCAAAAAAATTTCAAAACATTCTCCCCCTTTGTCATCAAGGGAAAAGGGTCCCTACAACAACTAAACATTTACTAAATCTCCCCTTGAGAGATATATGCATATGTACAAACTGAAAGATATAATTGACTCCCCCTAAGACATAATAAAGAAAAACCAAAACTTTTGTAGTGGAAACTACTCTATATACTACACATAGGTACAAAGAATTTGAAACTAAAAACTGAAAAACATAGAGTAAGAAAAAATTTCAACTAGAGGAGGTTGACTCCTGAAGCTTCTAGAAATGGGTCTGCCATGCTTGTTTTCCTTCCTTCCATGTCTTCATTGTTGGACCAAGCAATCTACACTACGTTTCAAATTACATCAATATCTCTTCTCCTTCTTTCATAGTGCTAGGCACAAGATTCATCTATGTAGGTTTGGTAGCACTCAAAATGGATCTAGAGATAGATATAAAATTTTCAATCATCAAGTCCCTTATTTCTCTAATTTGCAAAATGATATCATCCCTTTGTGCATGTAGCTAGAATACTTCTTGTGCAAATCCTCAATTACATTCCTTGTGGTACCAACTAGATCAAGTGTCAGATCATAGGCATTAGAGGATTTATTGATTTAGGAATCAATAGGGTCCATCTCATTTTTGATGCTCTATGTGGCACCAGGCCACTTAATGCAATATTGAAAAAGAGCCTTTGCCTCACCTAGACAAATCTATGCATCCCTCTAGTTCTCTAAAAAAAAAATTGTGTGTAAGATCACACTTCTTAGTGATTTCAAACATCTTTCTATCATTTATTTTATTTTAAATTTATTTCTCCACTTCACTTCTAACACCAGAGGTATATTCCTTAAAAGAATCAATTAAAAGCTTTAATACCAGAGATTGATGTGTCAATGTTTGCATCAGGTATAGCCTCTTGAAATTCTTTCACTACTTCCTCCATCAGCTCTCCACTCTTTTGATGTGTTTCTATGGTCTCCTTCTAGGAAGATGCATGAAATACATCTCCCAATTGTAGCTTGTGAAGTGGGGAAATTTTGTCTAAATCTACATTTCCCTATTGCATTGGAAATTGTAGCAATTGTGAAGAAATAATAAGTTGGAACTTGAGTTGCATGCTTAGTAGGTTCCTCAACAAATCTCTAGAGGATCTGAAGGATTCACCAAAAGAATTTGTAATCTCCACAACCTTTCCCTTTGAGTCCTTTTCCTCATTATTTTAAGAGTTTACTGGTTTTGCTTCTTATATTTGTGCATCTCTAGATGCATCCTCATTCTTATCTTCATGTTCCTTTCCTTGCTCTTCTTCCTTCTCTACATCAACATTTGCTTCATCATCATCCTTATTTGCATTCTCTTCCTCTGCAAGTTTCTTTGTGTTAGAGTAGAATTTACTTCAGGTACTAGAGGAGGAGTGGACGTGTCTTCCATTTTTGCTTCCTCACTAGTAATTGTCTCTCCTTCAACATTATTTTTTGATTCTTCATCTTCTTTTTTCACCTCTTCCACTTTTGAAGGGGTATTATCTTGAATATGCTCTTCATCTATCACATGCTCATATTGAGCATCAATGACTAGAGTAGCTTCTACTCCAACAACAACATCTACAGAAAGATCCTTGCTTTTTGGGGTTATTCTTAGCTTCTATCATAGGTCTACAACCTTATCAATAGTCTCCTTTCAAATTCTCTTGTGATCATCCTTGTCTCTACTCATCAATGTGGTTACCCTTTATTTTTTTCTCAGTTCTCTTTTGTACAATTGGGCCAATGTGGCCTTATTCTCTACAAATAATGGAGAACTAATCACTTCAAGAGCATAGGCCTTCATCTTGGCCTTTTCATCAATGGCCTTTTGTCTTCTCTTTACCAAAACATTCCAAAGCTTCACAAGTAACTTCTCCTATATGTTCCTCATATCCACTTCAAGCATTATGATGTATTTTACAATGGCTTCAACTATTGTGGCCTTACATATGTCATTAAACTAATTATACAAAGAATATTATGTTGAATCATTCCATTTACAAGTGCATCTACCTTCATAGGATTGCGAGCTCTTTTTGAAGGTGTTTACTTCTACTTTTTCTTACATCTAGTCTTTTTCTGCTTTCCTTCTGACTTCTTTTTTAGAGATTCCTTCTTAGTGGCTTCTCCTTTTTTTTTTTGCGTGTGCATTACAAATGCTTCTTTTTCTTTCTCAATTTATATCTACCTTCTACTTCTTTGGTATTGCTTCACCTTGTGAATCCTCTTCCTTCCTCTTCTGGACCAACTAGGGTCTTTCTTCCTCTTCTTCTTCTTCTTCTACATTTACACTTATATTCTCTTCTATAAAATCCTTTTTCTTTGGTCTTCTCTTTGTAGGGACAACAAGTGGTGCTTACAGAGTAGCTTTCTTCTTCTTTGTCCTTGTCATGTGCACAATGAGAGGAGATTTCCCCTTTACCAAAGGACTATTTTTTTATTTTCTTTTCTCTCCAATAGGCTACCTAGTCTTGAAGGAATTTTGAATAGGAGGAATGGTAGTAGTCCTACCAGACCTTATTGTGCTTTTAGATCCTATTGCAACACTAGCCTTTTCTCTTGCTTGCTCCACTTGTTCCTTTGAGATGCCCATTTCTTTTGCAAACTAATCAACCATCTTTTTAACCTTCTTATGTATCTATGGTTTCTTTTACTCCATGTGTACCTCCATGGATTTCTCTTCATAGGCGTGATATCTTGCTTTAGTTGTTTTCTTTTGGAATCTTCAACAAAATATCAACCAAGCCAATAATTTCTTATTTAGTGACTATAAGAGAGGGGGACTAACCACACCAAGGCTCTAGATCATGGAGAGCCGAGAGCGGAGGGCTTCCCTAACTTACTTCAAGCTAACAAGTGTTTGGGATAGGAACCAAGAATGAAGAGCACTCTCAAGTACTTCTATCACTTTACATATCCAAAAATCCAAATGGGGCTAGACGAGCCAGTTTTTGGAGTTCAAACTGCACCTCAAACAACTCTTGGTCGAAGGATAGTAGTGCAGGTCTGGGACGACAGTGCAACGCGCTAGCATCTCTATGGCGGACTAGCATCTATATGGAAAAAAATGTAAATTATAGTATGAAACACCAAAGAACCTACTACCTGCCTAGCTAACTAGTTTTAACAAAATAAACAAAATTATGAAGTGTGAAAAGTAACTATGTAAAAGATAAAGCAAGTAGATGAAGAAAAGGGTGATGAATATCAACTCATTAAAGCTCTAGTTTTCTAGTGAGCTCCATGCACACATGCTCCTACACACAAGAAAGAGGGGAAAAATGTTGGGTTGTATAGGGGTTTGCTCAGTCAAACCCCTGCTTTTGTGTTTCCACCTCCACGGACAACTAGAAAATATGTACATGAAGTAGAAAGTATGATAAAGGAAAGAAGAAAAGAGAGTATTGAACACTACGAAAGATGATACGCTACTCTATCAAACCACAAAAGGAAAATGAAGTGATACCACCTCCACCCAAAGGCTCTCAAGGCTGATGAAGGGAGAATGCAAGCAACGAGCTTGGAAAAGTCGACATGGTCATAGGAGTAATGAAGGGAGGTCTCACAAGACTCCAAACTCATAGATTCTATAGTAGCACCACATGTACAAGAATGGATTTGATGGAGTAACAAGATTTCTTGCTGCAATGCTCAATGGAGTTTTGAAAAATGCTTGAGAGAATGTGATAGATTGCTAGGAGATGAATGAATGAGTGTGTAGAGGATGAAGTGATAGTGAAATGGATGCATTTGAAGATCAAAATGGAAGAGAAGGAGCCATTTTTTGGCTCGGTTGGTCAAAAAAAGGTGTTACAATTTGTCCCCAATGAGGGGTGTAATGTCCCTACAAAATCTAGAGGTAGGAATCTGTGAGGGATGGTAGCATGCCGCGTAGATGTCCACATGTTGCGCTCACATCCTTGATGAAAATTCCCCCACTAAAACACACAACACATGCCAAGTGGATGCATTTCATATGCGTGATGTGGAATTTCACCTTCGGGATTGATTTTTTAAGGTGAGGGTATGCAAAAGGGGAATTTACACAAAGGGTGGAAATTTTCTCCTATACATTTTCCCTCCACTTTGGCAAGCATGAGTATCAATGAGTGTTTAGTAAAGTAGATCGAAGCGTTAGAAATGTATACCTAAACCATCAAGGAAGAAGATTGCAACTTGGAAAGTTCAAAAGCACAAGGAAAGAAAAGGATTCCAGAGGTACTCTGTCCTGAGGAGGTTCTAACAAAAGGACTCTATAGCTCCGTGGAAATAGGAAGTTGAAAAAAGTACATCGAAGGCCCATAGACCAATGATGGAAAAATCTCGCAGGATTCTAGCACTTCACAGGCCCTTGAACCTATAAAGAAGGAATTCTCCCAAGTACTCTCTCATGAAGGAATCCCAATGAAAGGGGACTCTACAAATTCAGATTGGAGGGTAGCTTCACAGGCGCACCTACAAAGTAACATGTTAATCCATAGATAAAACATGTTAGAAAAAAAAATTAGCCACATAGGAAAATAGGAAGACGATCATGTAGACAATCAAAAAGTTGAAGGAAGAGATTTCAAAGGGGTCCCTTAGGAACCATTCAAAAGAAGAGGGTTCCACTTAAGAGACACGTTCTTTGAAAGTGAGAGTATTTTTTGCAAATCAATTCAACATCAAGGAATCCTTTTGAAATATGTTCACTTCATCAAGGAATTTGAAAGGAATAAAATGCCCCCTTGCGAGGGGAAGTTCGAGGCTTCTCCCATAGGAAAAGTTGCTCCCTTCTTGGAGGAAAGTTCTTCAAGTTATTTCTTTGTGAACCAATGATGAAGGAAACATATTTTGCTGGAGGTCCAAGTTGAAAATGTGATTTTTGAAAAATTTTACAAATATTTTCAAGAAAATATTCGTTAGTTACAATTTTTTTTTCTAAAAAATCAAAGTTGACATGATATCCCCCCTTAGAGTGGTGTGTGTTAAACACAAAGGCACGTGACAACCTAAGGAGAGAAAACCAAGAATGAAAAACTGATGTTGTGGCTTGCAGGACATAGCGAGATGTCACCATGGTGATGTTGTCACACACATAAGGGACAACACATGAATACCACAACATCACAACTCAAGCAAAGAAGAGAGAAAGATAACAAAAATTTCAAAAAGAGACAATAACATCATAGACAAAGGGCATAGGGGTGATCTAATATTTTGAGTCAGAGTTGCTCATAAACATATATAAGTATAATAATAGTATATAGATGAACTGTCTTCAACCCCTTACTATATCAGACCATATGAAGAATGCACGAGAAGACAAAGTAAAAATAAAAAATTGGGTCAACATGGAAGGGAAGCATAAATGCCCCCAACACTTTGCATCATCCCCAATTCATCAAAAATCAATACACACAAGAGAGGAAGAATGATGCCACAAATAGAGGAAGTTTTACAACACATAATCACTCTTGTATCTAAGCACCTACAAGGGTGACAAGGGTCATCCAGGAATACATAACACAAGCACGTGGGAACACATCACAACAAACACACACCTAATCTAAAGGAAAATAAGAGGCACCCCCTAACACTCATTGACCAAGAGGTCATTTGCTTCCCATTCTAGATCATTATACGGGGAAGGAAGATGAGACTATAGTGGTGGAATGTTAAGGGGGGAACCTCCTAACCCCCTGCAACAAGAGCCAAGGAAGGAGATTTTTCAGGATCTCCTCCACTCAATTCCTTTGGAGCAAAGGTCAGTGATTTCATGAAAATCACTGACAGGGCCAGGACCTTGTCCAAAGAGTTAAACATGCACTTCATGGGAGTGTCATATGTTACCTCAATGGATGAGGTAGGTGGCACCCAAGATTCACTGCTAGGTTCATTGAGTGACTCAGGAGTAGTTAAAAACTCAAGGGAAGCCGAAACTTCTTCCATCACAAGGATGATGCATGCAAATGTAGAACCACCCTTTGAAGAGGGTGGACTCCTCTTTCAACCCCCATTACTAGTGGGGTCATTCTCCACCTTCCAATTCATCGAAGGGTGTGATACCCCCACAGATGAGGAAAAAGGCACTGGGGAAGAGGAGAGGAATGTGGCGGACACCACTGAGATGTTCAACATGTCGATGGGCTTCAAGAAAGGTAGGATGTCTAGAAGGGACATCAAGAGAGGTGGCTCTACTCAAGGAGAAATAAAAACCTACACCTTTTTAGGGTCAAGGTTGTTTATGCTCACAACAAGAGTTGGAAGCATATCTAAATTTGAATGAACCGAAGTAGAGGGGATAGAAGAGGAAGGCATAGCAAGAGGCCCTAAAATAGGGGTGGTTAGATCCTCTTCCTTCCTCTACAAAGTGGCTTTCTCAGTTGCCAGAGTCTTTCACTCATGCTTGCGCTCACATGCAAGGAGGTTTTTGCAACTCCGGGATTTAGATACCGAAAGTTGAGATAAAAGAGCACAAGCTGGTTTCTAGTGAAGGGATAGAATCCTAGATGGTAGTAGGAGGAAGAGACTGAGAAGAGACTAAAATAACAATGATGGTAGTCAGCTCTAGCACCTCAATTATGGGCCTCTTCCCATTCATTGCTTTAGGTGCAGGAGTGGTAGGAGGTCATGGAGGCTGAGACATAGAGGATTCCCCATGGGGACCCTTCCCCTTACCATATCGAATGGGCCTAAGCATTGTAGGTAAGATGGGAAGCTTGAATGCTAGAAACTTGGGATTTCACCAAGCATGCACCATAGGATTCTTTGTCAATCGCTTACGAGTGAAATTCGATGACACCACAGTAGGGTGAGAGGAAGCAGTAGGTAGGAAAATGGAAGAGGAGGAAGAGGAACCTCAAAAGTGTTTCTCCTCTTCCCTTCTACATTCCAAGGTGGCATCAGTGTCAGCTTTCAAACATGCCCTATGTGAAACAACATAAGGAGATGGAGGGTATCTCACCTTAGGCATTGAGTGCTCTTTCTTGTACTTCTCATAAGTCTAGTACAAGAGGTCCATCCTTAGAGGAAGTGGACCAACAGGCGTAGGCCAAAAGTGATCTAGGGAATAGCTTCCATGCATAACCGACGGTTTATAGCTGGTGTCATGGATTATGTGCATTGAACCCTCATGGATAAACTTTAGAAATTTATGTATGACTGAGGGAACTACATTCATAGATACCAACCAGGGGATACCCAATTTCACTCTGAAGAGTTCAAACCCTAGGATTATGTCAAATCAAGTTTACTGACTTAGGTTCAACAAGTATTGATAAGGTGATGCTACCAAGAAGAGGTATGGAAATTTCATTATGTGTATAGATGGTCCTTTCAGGTGCACCATACCCATCGTTATGTAGGAAATTGATCAACATAATCTCCTCAGTTATAACATTCACCTGACACGTTGGGTCAAAGAGAACACCAATCATAGTGTTTCTATTGATTCGTGCAGGGATGTAAAGATGAGATGGCTCTCTATTAAAACCCATGAATAGGTCCTACGAGATGAAATTTATACTAAGATAACTACTCACAGGCTACATGGAAGGGATAGGTAGATGCAAAAAGGAAGCCATTGTGTACACTAAACAACACTATCACAAAGCCCCAAGGTTCATAATTAGACAGTGACCCAACTAAGGCTTCATTCTACAATGCCTATGGAACCTTCCAACTATTCCTACTAGGGGTCATAGGTTGGGTTGTAAGGTGAAAATCCTCACAACACTCACCTACAATGCTCCTAGGATACAAGGAAAGGACCCTTCAACACTACTAAATGGAACCAAAATGGTTCACGTCAGGTTCACCAAAAATGTAAGAGAGGGGGACTAACCACACCAAGACTCTAGGTCACAGAGAGTCGAGAGTGGAGGGATTCCCTAACTTACCTCAAGCTAATGGGTGTTTGGGATAGGAAATAAGAATGAAGAAAACTCTCAAGTACTTTTGTCACTTTACAGATTTGAAAGTCCAAATGGGGCTAGACAAGCTAATTTCTGGAGTTGAAACTGTACCTTAGACAACTCTTTGTCCGAGGATGACAGTGCAGGTTTGGGACAATAGCAAGACACACCAGTGTCTCTCTGGTGTGCTAGCATCTGTATGGCCAGAAAATGTAAAGTATAGTACAAAACACCAAAGAACCTACTAATTTCCTAGCTAACTAGTTTTAACAAAATAAATAGAATTATGAAGTGTCAAAAGTAACATGCAAAAGATAATGCAAGTAGAAGAATATAGGGGTGATGAATATCAACTCACTAAAGCTCCAATTGGCCAGTGAGCTTCATGCACATGTGCACTTACACACAAGAAAGAGGGGAAAAATATTGGGTTGTATAGGGGTTTACCTTAGTCAAACCCTTGCTTTGGTGTTTCCACCTCTACGAATGGCCTAAAAAGACACAAAGTAGAAAGTACAATAAATGAAAGAAGAAAAGAGAGTATTGAACACTACGAAAGAGCTAAGCTAATATATCAAACCATAAAAGTAAAATGAAGTGATACCACTTCCACCCAAAGGATCTCAATACTGATGAAGGGAGAATGCAAGCAATGAGCTTGGAAAAGTTGACACAGTTGTAGCAGTGATGAAGGGAGGTTTCACAAGACTCCAAACTCATAGCTTCTATGATACCACCACACATACATGGATGGAATTGATGGAGTACCAAGCTTTCTTGCTGCAATGCTCAATGGAGTTCTAAAAAATTCTTGAGAGAATGTGATAGATTGCTAGGAGATGAATGAATGAGTGTGTAGAGGATGAAGTGATAGTGAAATGGATGCATTTGAAGACCAAAATGGAAGAGGAGTCATTTTCGGGTCAGTTGGTCACAAAGAGGCCTTACAATCCATCCCCAATGAGGAGTGTGTTGAATATGACAACTTAGAGGGGGGTGAATCAGTTGTCATAGAATTAAACCTTTCAATTCATTTATCAGAACTAATACATGAAACTACTTAAATGATAAATCATCAAATGCCATTGAAAAAACTCAAATCCAATACATAAACACAATAACACTTGATTTATGTGGAAAAACCTGATGGTGTAATTAAATATTTAATTACATTTACATAAGTTTACTTAGGACATAAGATTCTTTCTAGAAGTTTTAGTTGGATTTTCTATAACTTATCTTATCTAGCTAATGTGTATTTCCTAGGCGATTAGTTTGTTGGTTGTCTTATGTCATAGGATTATGACATTTGTCAACATCATGTTCATTACTACATTTCAACCTTTCCTATATAAGGAAGGTGCTTGTACTCATTTGTAATATACTTCATCCCTCATCATTTGACAGGTCTTAATATCAAGCAAGCTCATTTTCTTTCATATGCTATTGTAGAAGGTTTTCATTGTTTTTGCAAGTGGTCTTGGGTGTTGAGCTAATATCTTCAGCTCTTACATGGTATCAGAGCCACATCTTGCAAACCCTTCTCATATTTTAGGGTGGAGCTATTGCTAGTGACAGATCTTGATTTGAAGTTGTCTCTCCATAGGTGGGATTTCATGTAAATTCACTTTTGGATCATATTGGATGAAATCTGAGCTCAAATTTGAGTTCAGGGTAGTTGAGAAAGTCATAATTGACTTTTGTTTCACCTAAATCTAACATTTCTAGCCAAAGTTGTGGAGGTTTGAAGATTTGCAAGATCTAGGAGTTGTAGAGCTTCTGGTGCATTTTTCAAGAAGATCCGACCTCACCATCATTTCCAAGAGGCCCGAGAGACGAAAATTGATATATAATTTTCCCTATTTTGCCTTCAGTTGTTCATGAGGAAAAAAAAATTACCCGGAGTGGTCGTATGACCCCCGGGTACAGGGTACGATTATTTGTTCGCAGAATAAAAATATGTTCATTTTTATATGTTTTGCATTAAATATTTTTTAATTAGGCTTTTAAAAATTTTGGGAACTTTATATTTGATCAAGCTATATACAATTTATATTTTATTGGGCAAAAAAATTGTTGGGGTTTTTTGTCTACGAAAAATATTTATTTTTGGCAAAGGTACTCATTGTACAAATAGAGACCATATTTCATTATTGGCCTGGATTTTTTTTGGCAGATGGAAAAGTGATTTTTCAGTTTTTTAAGCCGACTAGTCTCCATAGACCTACCGATCTCCATGTATGATGTTCATTGAATTCTCCCTATCAGTCACCCTCTCTCTTCTTGCGCACTTCAACTTCACCGGTTTTGGGTTCTTTTTGTTGGCCTATTCTCTTGTCAACCGCCACTTTCCCCAGCTTCTTACTATCTATTATTTTCTCCACTACTAGCATGTGCCTTATCCAATGGTACTCCTACTAGGTATTCACTTCATCCGTTGGGTCTTTAGAGTCTTCGCTAGCTAGAGTACCTTTGGAGGAGCATTAAATCTTCAATAGGGTTGAAGCAACTCCTGCTGGTACTTTGTACTCTCATTGTTAGTTGTTGATACTCTGTTAGAGGTACAATGTCCATCATCAGTGTACAGGTGAATGATTTGGTTGATTTTGACATAAACCCTGTTATCGGAATTATTTTCTTTAAAAGTTTTATTTATATTAAAACTTTGTTTAATTGCCAAAGGTTGACAATACCATGTAATTCCAATTAATTTTGTGTGAAGACCTTTATATGCGATGGGGTTTTATTTCACCTTTTATGTACCCACAGTCATATGAAGAACCGATTTTAAGCCCCCAAGTGCATAATTTTTATGCCTATTTAGTCTTACTGTATCCCTGATTTGGCCCCAAAGTGCCTCATATAGGCCTTTTTTTGTTTTTGCATAAATTTTCACCACAATCTCCAAATTCTGCAAATGAGATATTGGAAAAAATCTTGAGCTTTGAGTACTTCACAGTGGTGCAATTCTTTTTGATAGATTTTTCCACAAGTACAATTTATTCACAATTGAAGTTAGATCACCGCTTTGGACCTCTAAGCTCATAACTTTTTGCTAGTTTCTCCGTTTTTGGTGATTCAAGTTGCATTTGGAAGGTATTGAGGATCTCTTTGATTTGGTTCATGTAATTTTTTTAGTTTTAGCCCCAAGTGTGAGGTATTGAAATTTTTGCATATTTGTATTATGCTTCATAACTTGGACATCCTGATTCTTGAAGAAGCTTTGTTTGTGGGGGGGAGTTTATTTTTCAATTGTATTATCAGATTTGGGAGATTTGATATCAATTTACTTTAGATATTTGCCATATTTGCAATCTTGATACTTGTTGATCTCATGGTTGAACCTGGATTTGAAGTATTGACTCCTCATAACTATCACACCTAGAAGGTAAAAAATGCAAAGATTATTTTGGTCAAAGGGTTTGTGGTCCACCTTGGGTGATCAACACCCTGATTTTATCAGAGAATATGAACGGTTTTCTCATAGGAATAAATGTGATGAAGCTATGGGTTTAATTGCAATGCATGTTTCAGATGGTTTATTCTTTCATATTGAGGAATGTACAACTCCTAAGTAGGTTTGGGATAAGTACAAGACTCTCTTTGGTGCAATTAGTAAGGTACATGCCATGCAATTGGAACCTGAATTAGCTTCACTTTCTATAGTGCATCTTTTTAATTTTTTCTAAGTTGAATGATTCTTTTGCATAATTTTCTACTTCCTTCTATGCAACTATGGATGGCTTAGGCGATTCTTTTGTAATGCCCTCTTTTGAGACATTTTGTGATAGGTTGACTAGAGAACAAGAAAAACTTAGTCAACTTGATACACATACTAAGAATCATGCTTTAGTTGCATCATCATTATCTAAGGATAAAGGAAAGAAAAATTTCAACCTAAGGAAAATTCTAAAGAACCTCTCACCTCTTCAATAGAGGAAAAACCTAAGGAGAAGACAAAATGTGGTTATTGTAAAAAACCAGGGCATGGTCAAAAAACTTGTTACAAGAAAGAATTAGATGAAATGAGGCAACTCTTAAAGGAACACAACATTTATTTTCCTTCTAAGTCCAAAATTTCATCTTCTTCTTCTTCTCAATGGGAATCTACTACACACACTGGTCATGTAGGCATTGCAAATAGGAGTGATATGATAGATGATTATAAACATAAAGGACATGCCCTTGTTGTCACACAAGTTGAGAGGTCTAAAAATTGGATTCTTGATTCTGGAGCCTCCTATCATATATCAAGCCAACCTAAAAGGTTTTCATCTTTGAAGCATACTTCACTTATGAGAATCTTGATGGCTAATTATGTGTATCTTGATGTATTTGGTAAAGGGGTTATTGATGTACCACATGGTAGCTTTAATAATGTGCTTTGTATTCCTGATATTAAGCACAATCTTCTTTTAGTATATCAGATAGCACGGAATGGTAAATCAATTGATTTTACTCCAAATTCAGTCTACATTCAAGATTTGGATACCCAATAGCTTGTTGTAGTGGGCAAGGCCAATAGTCAAGAAAATATCTACTACTTTTCTCATTTTTTTTTTATGGTGAATGTTCAAGAAATGAATCTCGTAGATCCAATGTGGATAGCTGTTCAGGTGGTGGATGTCATGGATGGTTAAACCTCACCATTCATAAGCAATGTAATGAGGTTGCATCTCCTCCTACTCCTTCAAATATGACTTAGACTTTAGATGAGCAAGATACTAGTGGCTTACCAAATTTTCACATACAAGATGGTTTTTGACAGGATTCTTAGATTTGGTATGTTAGACTTCTTTAGAAAATTTGGAGGACTTGTTTGAGGCAGTTTATCTCCTTCTTGATCATTCATCTTTGGAGGTTTCTCTCGAGTCTCCATATTCTTTGTCTTCCTCCTTGATTGGGGTAACACTTGATTTTGTTGAGGCATCTTCAGAGGCTCTTGACACATATTCAGATATTTCATGCTTCAGACTGCTTCCCTCTTTCTTCTTCTTGGAGATGAAGTTTCTTCAGCATCATCCATTGTATATTTTTCTTCCCAAAGGGAGATATATTGTTTGTAGGCATTTTATTCTCTTTTTATTTTAGACATTCTTTAGTGGTTTTGGAGTTACTTCATTATTGGGGGGTTATGTAGTATTCTTCTTTCCCTCTTATGGGAGGGGCTTTTGTAATGTATATATGTGATAGATGGTGTACTTGGGGGGTATCATGGATTCCTCCATCCTTCCTCACATGATTTGTTTCTTTTTTTTCTTTTCTCTCTTTTGGAGAGGAGTTTTGTCCCACTAGGTTTTCTCCTTTTCTCCAGTTGTGAGAGATTGCATTGCATTTGTACATGGGTACCTAACATGGCCTAGTAGCCAGGACCCATCCTTGCATCATTTGCATAATAATATTCTCCCTAAGTTGCACTTATGGGTGGGTTTTCGTGTAATTAAATATTTAATTATATTTACATAAGTTTAATTAGGACATAAGATTCTTTCTAGAAGTCTTAGTTTCCTTTTCTAGAACTTATCTTATCTAGCTAATGCATCATTTCTAGGGTGATTAGTTTGTTGGTTGTCTCATGTCATAGGATTATGGCATTTGTCAACATCATATTCATTACTAAATTTCAACCTTTCCTATATAAGGAAGGTTCTTGTACTCATTTGTAATATACTTCATACCTCATCATTTTATAGGTCTTAATATGAAGCAAACTCATTTTCTTGCATATCCTCTTGTAGAAGGTTTTCATTATTTTTGCAAGTGGTCTTGGGTGTTGAGCTAATATCTTCATCTCTTACAAAACCAATGAGGGAAAAACCACAGTGAGGATTAACTCACACTATAGAGAATCTCAAAACCAATTACAAAAAGGCTCACTACCTGAAATAAGGACTCACTATTTGAAACATGTACTCACTATCCAACAAGACTACAACCCAAAGGGCTCACTGCCATAGGGATACAAAGAAGACTTGTTATAGAGAGGCTACAATCTCAATGCAACAAAGGATTCCACCATAGTCACTTGATCAACTTGCATGAATGATAGACTTCACCTTCTACTCACTATATCTGAAAACTCAACATTAAAAATCACATTGATCTCCCACACTCACAACACAAACACACACACACACTTATTGAATAGAATCAATGTCACATAAGACTACACTTTCTCTTTTCTCTTATCACTCTTCTTCTTTCCTCTTGCATCTTCACTTCTTCATTAACTCATCTTGCATTTATACCATCTTCAACTTTTAAACATATCCAAAGTCGGCCATCCAAATCCAAATTAAAATTTGGTTGGCGCCAAAACATCCTAGGGTGGAATTATAATGAGGGCAACCCAAACACACGCTTCATCATGACCCAAAAAGATCCAACATGCTTCATCATCCTCAAAAGTAGTATTTCACACAAGGTCGACCAAACCATTGTAAAACACATAGAATCATTAAGCATGAATCTTTCAACTGTAAAAACTATCTTCAATAAAACTAGGGAAACACAACTCTAGAACCAAAATTCATAATACTTCATCAAAGAGAAATTTGAATAACAATATTTCTCCTAGACCTCAACTAGAAACATAGAAAACCATAGTTCACAACTGGTGAACACAACTCGTACTGAACAATGAATCAACAACCTAAAATTTGTATAGAACATATGTTAGCAACCATGAACAACATAATTGAATATCACAACTACATGAGAAAATTCAGACCAAAAACTAGAGCAACCACTGAACACATATTTATTACAATTCTCTTAATATCCTTGACATATACAACCAACAACAACTAGTAGATAACTAGTTGACCAGTTGACATCAATAACAACACCTACAAACTTTCCACAATACTTTCATTCTTGCAACAATCTCCCCCTTTCTCATTGATGGCAACACATGATGTGAAAAACCATCAAAGACAACATACTAGCTCTAAATACATTTTCTTATTTTCTCCTCCTTAGAAGATGATCTCTTATATGGTTCTTCTCATTCTCTTTTCACACACTTCTCTCCCCATTTTACATCAATGGAAAAGGAAAAATAATATTTTCCATTGATTTCTCCTTTGACATGACAAGCTAAATACACATAATGATAGCACCTGATACTCCCTGCTCCCCTTGAGAGGTAACCTCCAAAACATCAGTCCAAAAGAAAGATAGGCCCATAGATCCACAGGATTGATGCATCTCCATATGCATCTACTTCAAGAAAGGAGGGGAAATAACCCATAACTTCTCTTGGGTATACTAAAAAGTATCTTTAGGAAGAACCTTCGTGAAAATATCAGTAATCTGATCCTTCATCGGAGCATACTCAAGTTTAACTTCATTCTTAATGACCTTCTCTCTCAATAAATAATATCTAATAGATATATGCTTCATCCTTGAGTGCATAAAAGGATTCTTAGAAATGTTAATTGCACTTATACTATTATAGAAAATATAAATGGGATCATAATATAGCACTGCACTGGGGTGATCCCATAATAGTGGTTTACAATTTTTGGCCAAACTGGACACTGAAATTATTATTTTTAACTGAATCTTCACATTTGGGCACCTATAGCGGCTAAACTGTGAGGAATTTGAAGATGGTGCAAACTAGAGTCTCATCAAATTTTTTCTGTAGATTCTAAAAATATATTTTAAAAAAAATTTGGAATCAAATTTCACTTCTTTTTCCATCTCCCACGAAAATTGATTTTTTCAGAAAACAACATTTTAAAAAAGTGATGCACACCGTATAACGCATAACTTTTTTTTCATGAAGGATAAAATTCTAATTCTTTCAAATTTAGATTTGTAACTCTAATATCTGGTGCTTCCACTTGGTTAGATAGTTTTTTATTGAATATTTTTTCCTTAATCAAGTTTCAAAGTCAAACGAATTACAATTCAGATACAGCACGACCGTATAATGCGTAACTTTTTTTGTATATGTCAAAATTTTATTTTATTTTTTTTGTTGGATCAAGGACTTCAATATCTGGTGCACTCATATTTTTCAATTTTTTTTTTGATAATCTTCTATTTTTCCACATGTGAAGAACAAAGAAATTCATTTTTGATGAAAAACCTATGTTTAATAAAACTTAAAAAACAAATACATAACAAAACAAAACATATTAAAATTATATTCATTGGATAGCTTGTTCTAAGGAATACCATAATCATTTGCAATAAATTTTAAATGAATTCATTTGATCCCCCAAAAGCTAAATCAAAAGTGATTTTTTATCAGCATTTTGATAGGTGTAAAGGAGACGCATTTATAGGTATGGTTTAAAACTAGCGAGGTTCTATCCAAGGGGGTTTGATCTAAGGTGATTTGATCAAACCCTCTTTAATTGTAATCCTTAAAATGGAAATTTTTAAGGCTTAAATCATTATATTTTCTAAAAATATGTGATTTCAGCTAAAATTCGTTCCTCTCAGGAATTGTAAACCACCATTATGACAACACCTTGTGATATCTTTCAAAGTTTGTTTCATCCATAGAACTTGTGTACAACAAGATGCACCAAAAATATACTCAGCTTCAACAATAGACAAGGAGACTGAATCTTGATTCTTACTCAACCATGCTACCAATCTACATCCAAGAAAGAATGCACCACCACTTGTACTCTTTCTATCATCTACACATCCAGCCCAATCTACATCTATATAGCCACTAAGTGTAAATTTAGTATCTTTAGGATACCACAATCCATAATCTAGAGTGTCATTCAAATATTTTAATATTATTTTAACTACAACAACATGTGTTTCCTTCAGATCTTTGTGAAATCTAGCCAAAAGATAGATTGCATACATGATATCCGGTCTAGTAGTAGTCAAATATAATAGTCCACCAATCATAGATCTATACTTGCTCTAATCAACCTTAGGTGAATTTTCATCTTTACCCAATTTGCCACTAGTCACCATAGGGGTACTTATCGGTTTGGAACCATCCATCCCAAACTTATTCAACATCTCTCTCACACACTTAGACTATGAAATGAAAATTCCTTTCTCTATTTGATTAATCTATAGCCCAAGAAATAAATTCATCTCCCCAAACATAGAAATTTAAAGTTTTTTCTACATCTCTTTTGCAAACATCTTGCACATTTTTTTATTTCCCCCAAAGATAATGTCATCAACATATACAACTACAATCAAGATTTTTTCATTTTCAATCTTAAAGTATAAATTATTGTCTATCATACCTTTGTTAAATTCTTGTTGAATCAGGTACTTTTCTAACCTTGCATACCAAGCTCTAGGAGCTTGTTTCAACCCATATAAATCTTTCCTCAATCTGCACACCATATCCAATTGATCTGTTAACTGAAATCTTTCTGGTTGTTCCATATAAATTTATTCTAGTTCACCATTCAAAAATGTTGACTTCACATCCATTTGATAGACCTTAAAGTCTTTATAAGTAGCAAGTGCCAAGAACATCCTTATAGCTTCCATTCTTGATATCAGGGAAAATTTTTCCTAAAAATCTATAACTTCTATGTGAGTAGCCTTTACACACAAGCCTCATTTTGTTTCTGACAACTTCTCCATTCTCATTCAACTTATTTTTGAATACCCATTTTTATCCAATGATGTTTTTACCTATTGGTCTTGGGACCAATTCCCAAGTCTGATTCTTTTCAATCTACAAAATTTATTCTTTCATTGTTTCCTTCCAATGTTCATCTTTGTAGGCTTCACTTACTGTTTTTAGTTCAATCTCAGAGAATAAACATAAATTTACTTCAGCAACAACTTTGCTTTTAGTCAACACACCTTTTGTCGTGTCTCCAATAATTTAATTTTTTGAATGATTGCTTTGTACATATTTCGGTATCTTAGGGAAAATCACTAGAGCATCTTCTTCTCTGTCATCCTGTTTATCTTGCTTCTCTTGCTCATCTTTATCCTATTATTCCATAATTTCTTCTATTCTTGCACAGTCATGTTCATTAGATACATATCCATCTATGTCAATAGAATTCTTCATTGTCTCATCAACCTTCACATTCAAGCTCTCTATAATTTTTTTGTCTATTATTGAAACATTTGTATGCTTTGCTTTTAGTAGAATATACAACAAAAAATTCTTCATCACTTCTTGCATCAAACTTACCCAAGTTTTCTTCATCTCTTCTAATATAACATTTGCTTCCAAATACTTTGAAGTATTTAATTGTAGGAATTCTTTTGTGCCATAGCTCATAGGGAGTCTTTGTACTGTTTTCTCTTGCTTGAACTCAATTGAATGCATAAACAATAGTATGAATAGCTTCTTTCTAGTAAAATTTTGGTAAACCAACCTCAGTAATCATTGACCTAGTAGCATCTTGAATTGTTCTATTTTTCCTTTCAACAACTCCATTCTACTGACGATTTCTTGGAGTAGATAATTGTCTCTTTATTCCATGCACTTCACAAAACATATTAAACTCATGGGAGGTGAATTCTCCACTTTTGTTAGATCTTAAGCATTTTATCATCAAATTCACTTCATTTTCAACCATTGCTTTGAATGCCTTGAATCTATCTAATGCATCTGATTTCTCCCTAAGAAATGTAACCCTTGTATATCTAGGATAAACATTAATTAAAAGAATGAAGTACCTTTCACCAAGTAGACTTCTCACTCTCATAGGACCATAGAGATCTATATGAACTAAATCCAATAGTCTTGTAGTAGACTATTTCTTTGATCCATAATGATTTCTTGCTTGCTTTCCAAACTAACAATTTATGCAAATAGCATTAACAGGCTTTGTAATTCTTGGTAAATCTCTCATGGCATATACAAAAATAATCCTTTCCAAGTTATCAAAATTCATGTGACACATTCTCCTATACCATAAACAATTATCATTTATCTGAGTCATAAAGCATCATCCATCAGCACCCTTAAGTTGATAGGTATTCCCTTCAAATTTCTTTCCTATAGCAATCAATGTTCTGGATCTCACATTCTCATCCTTAAATGAAAGATCATATCCTTTTCTACACATCTGACCAATGCTCGACAAAATATGCCTTAAACCCTTAACATAGTAAACATCGTCAGTATGATGCTTGCCATCAAAACTTACTGAACCTATCCCACCAATTTTAGCACAGTATCATCTCCAAATATAACCAAGCCTCCATCATATTTCTCAAGCTTGAAACACTTAATTTTATCACCATTCATGTGATGTGAACAACCACTACCAACTACCCAAAAATTCTTTTCTTGTTTAGCATGTAGGGCAGAGATAACTGTACCTTCATTTTTTTCCTTCTTCGGAGGGCTTTCTTTTACCTATTTTTTAGAATTAGTAGAATTAAGTTCATCCTTAATCACCAAGAAAAGCATTCATTGTCATCTGGATCTTCATATTCTGAATCCTCATCAGAAATACTAGCATTCTCATTCACATAGTAAGCTCTATTAATCTTCTTCCTCTCTTTTCTTTCTCATATCTTTGTTTATTCCTTTTATCTCTTTCCAAAAAAATTGCAACATAATGACCTATTTCTCCACAACTAAAGAATTTAAAGGGAAACTTACCTTCATAATTTTCTCATTCTTCTAAAAAGTTAGCTACTATTTCATCAAATTTCTCTTCATCTGGATCTTCAACTTTTGTAGCTTTAAAAGTAGTCTTTGATTTTCCTCCATTTCTTATATTTGACTTCCTCATCTCATAAGATGTTAAAAAATCCTAACAGTAGATCCTTAGTACAAGTATTATAATATATAGTTTGCTCAATAGCACTCAACTTATCACTATAAGCATCAGGAAGAGTTATGAGAATCTTCTATACAATTCTTGTTTCATCATAAGTAGCACCAAGTCCTCGCATTCCAACCACTATCTCATCCAATCTCTATACAGAAGCCTTAATATTTTCTTCTTTGGACATATGTAGAAGATAAAACAATGTCTCCAGATTCTATAGTTTCACCTCTTTAACTCTTTCATCACCATCATGCACTCTTTCTAAAGCATCCAAAACTTCCTTACTTATCTTCAAATTTTGAACCTTAATCAACTCAGAATATAACATACTATTGTTCAAGATAAAATTTTCCTTATTGTTCACTTCATGTGCTCTAATCTCTTTAGGTGTACTCAGACCATTAGCAGGAGTGTAAGGATTCTTGTAAGCTTTCTCCATATCATATCCGCAATACTCCAGATATTCTTCCTCCAACACCTTCTAGATACCATAATTAGTTCCATCAAACCTCAGATAATCAAAGACCATCCTGCTAGCCATCCCAGGCCTTCCTCAAGAGGTTAATATCTTCAACAAGGAACCAAGCTTTAATACCAATTTTTGAATAGGAAAATTGAGAGGGGGGTGAATCAATTGTCACAAAATTAAACCTTTCAATTTAGTTACCAAAAATAATACATAAAAGTGCTTAAATGATTAATCATCAAATGCCAATGCAAAAACTCAAATCCAACATATAAAAACAATAACACTAAAATTACGTGGAAAACCCAATGAGGGAAAAACCAGGATGAGGATTAACTCACACTATAGAGAATATCAAAACTGATTACAAAAAGGCTTACTGCCTAAAATAAGGCTCACTTCCTGAAACAAGGCTCACTTCCAAAAATAAGGACTCACTATCTAGAACAAGGACTCATTGTCCAACAGGGCTACAACCCATAGGTCTCACTACCATAGAGATACAAAGAAGACAAATAAGACTTGTTACAAAGAGCCTAAAATCCCAATGAAAGAAAGGATTCCACCACAATCACTTGATCAACTTGCATGAATGATAGAGTTCACCTTCTACTCACTGCATCTAAAAACTCAACATTAAGCTTTGCATTGATCTCCCACACTCACAACACACACACACACACTTACTAAATAGAATCAATTTCACATCAAACTACACTTTCTCTTTTATCTTATCACTCTTCTTCTTTACTCCCGCATCTTCACTTCTCCATTAACTCATCTTGCATTTATACCATCTTCAACTTTGAAATATATCCAAAGTAGACCATTCAAATCCAAATTCAAATTAGGTTGATACCAAAACATCCTAGGGTGGAATTAGAATGAGGGAAACCCAAACAAATGCTTCATTAGGACCCAAAAAGATCCAACACACTTCATCATCCTTGAAAGTAGTATTTCACACAAGGTTGGCCAAACCAGTGTAAAACACATAGAACCAGAAAGCATGGATCTTTCAACTTCCAAAACTATCTTCAATAGAACCAAGGAAACACAACTCTAGAATCACAAGTCATAAGACTTCATCAAAGAGAAATCTATACCAACAACATTTCTCCTGAACCTCAACCAGAAACATAGAAAACTATAGTTCACAATTGGTGAACATAACTCGTACTAAAAAATGAATCAACAACCAAAAATATGTTTATAACATCTGTTAGCAACCATGAACAACATAACTGAACCACACAAACACAAGAGGAAATCTGAACAAAAAACCAAAGCAACCATTGAACACATATTTATTACAATTTTCTCAATATCCTCGACATAGACAACCAATAGCAACTAGTAGATAACCAGTTGACTAGTTGACATCAATGACAACACCTGCAAACTTTCAACAACACTTTCATTCTTGCAACAGAGTGTAACATCACTACGAACTTTAGAGGTGGGAATCTATCAAGGATGATAGTGCACCATGTAGACATCTATGCACTGCACTCATGTCCTTGATGAAAAATTTCCCCATCAACACACACAACACATGCCAAGTGGATGAATTTAGGATGGGTGATGTGGATTTTCACCTTTAGGTTTTATTTTCTAAGGTGAGGGTATGCAAAAGGGGAATTTACACAAGGGGTGAAAATTCACTCCTATACAATGATCGCATATCCCAACATAGGGATCCACACTATTCTTTTTTCAACTATCTTCATGATGCATTCATCAATGCTTACCAAAAATTTAAGATCATTCTGATATTTCTCTAGCAGTTTTCTTGGAATTTTGTCTCTTTCATGCATCCTCTTTTGGAAAATTGCAAAGAAATCAGTAAGAGTATCATCTTATGCCTTTGCATCACCGAGAGTTCTCATAAAGTCTACAATCTGATGAGCTATTGGTCTTCCTTGTAGCCAAGTCACACTATTTGTTCTAGGAAGCTCCTTCAAGAAATAGAAAAGAAAATGCGTAACCAGAGTCCCGTACTTAAATGCATATTTATTCTCCTTGGTTTGCTTCAAATTCTCCATTATTTGTTGCCTTAGCAACTCACAAAGATCATAGTCAACACCTTTTTCAACCATTTCATATTCCACATTGATTGTGGTGGTAGATATTGAGTTTTCCCTGTTTATGAAATAGATTTTATAACCAATTAACATTGTTGTATATCTAATAGCTAGATTTCTAAGGGGATTTACTACTAGAGCTCTCTTATCATATGTTGCACTTATGAGTTCCATTACAACTTCATTCTTGATTGACTTCAACACAAAAATAGGTCTAGTGGAGTATAGATCTGTAACCTCTCTAATCACCTCTTTTGTTATCATTCCAGGCATGTCAGTCCACACAAACTTGTTAGTAATTCTACTTAGTGTAATCCTAACCCATTTGTAATTAAATCAAAAATTCAGAAACCATTGCCATACATTGAGCTTCTTTACGACAAATTTTTGGTATTCTAGTTTTAGGGAAAAATTGTCTCTTGTCAATTCTTTTATCCACATATCTCCTAGATTACTGGTATCATATTCTTCCATATTGCCATGAATGTAAATCCTTATATCCTCTATTGGTAAAACCCCATATGGAACATGTGAGAATGCACCCAACTGGTAATCTTCTATTGATTTTGCAAGTTATTTCTTAAATTTGGGTTGTAGCTTCTAAGTTTCCTCAATAACCCTCAATGTAGCCATTGCAAATGAATTCAAATTTATTTCAAACAAACTTTATGTGAAACTAGGGAAAACAAATATTTGTAAATACCTTTTCTTCACTTTTTTTTTATTAAGGTTTATGCACATCAAATCAAAAATCCCCTTTTGATCACTCCTTCACTGCTCTGCTTCTCTCAAAAAAAAATTGCAAATGATTTTTCCTAAGTGAAATCACTTTATAACCCTTTGAATCTAACCTAATTTTGCATTGAATTCTTCAAACAATAAATATGGCAACCCTTTATCTGTATGAACAATCACCTTCTAATACTCCACAAATTTTTACATTATCAAATTTTCTTTTGCAATCTTCATGAATAGATCAAACATGTCAATTTGCATCACATATCTTCATGTTGAGGCATCAACACCATTTCTTTGGTGGGGGATATAATATTTTCATTAAAAATCCCACTGAGCCAAAGCTCTCAACTTAGTTTCCAGAGGAAACATCTACATTGGATGCTGGTATAGACTCGTCCTTAACCTTTATCTCTTCTTTCTCCAAATCCTTTCCATTTCCTTTGTTTTTGCTAGATCAATATTTTGTACTAGTTCATTCCTCTTTATTATATTATCCTTCCTCATATTTTTGCTTCTACAAAACTTAGAAATGTGTCCAATCCTATTGCAATTGTAACAAGTGACATTCTTCTAACCAGTATTCCTTCCATTCAATGTATATCTTCATTAATTAGCTTTATTCCCAAATCCATAGTATGTATAAAAATAGCCTTTGAAAGATTGAACCATTCTACCATTGTTATAGCCATTCATCATTTGACTTCTACACTCACTAGTTCTATGACCAAATTTATTGCATGTAAAGCATTGACCAGAAAATGTTAGAACATTTTGATTCATTCGACTTCTACATTCCATTGCCTTATGTCTAAATTTATTACAAGAATAATAGAAACCATTAAAATATGGGTACCTTTGTGCATTTGGTTGTCTGATTGGTGGTCTTCTAGCTTTATTCCTTTGATTTTGGATCTACTTGCCATTGTTCTTCTTATTTTCAACATTTGATGTCTGATTTGAACTTTCACCCTTTTCAAATCCTAAACCTTCTTTATCTTTAGAGCCTTTTTTATTTGCAATCATTTCATCAACCATTTTAGAACTCATCTTCAATTTTTCTTCATGACTACTTGTTTTCTCTAGATTTAATCTTAGATTTACCACTTCTTGTTCAAGCCTTGTGCATTCCTTGTATTTTCTTTTCACCATTGCATTCAGATAATCCCTCAAATAGGTGAGAGTTTCATTTTCTTGCTTCAAATTTTCACTAAATTCCTTATGCCTTCCTCTAAACTTCTTGATTTGTTCTCTCAATTTACTGATACATTCATTTGCTTCTTTGAAATTTTCTTTTAGATCTTTGTTTTCACCTTTAGTCCTTTCAATATCTTCAAGGGAAAATTTGAGTTATCCATCTTTTCCAAGCATGCAATCTTCTTCTATGGATCTAATAGCAGGAATCTCTTTCAGAGGAGTACGTAGTCTTCTAACAACCATGTGCTCAACCTCAAAGATCCTCCCCAAGTAGTTAAACTTCTTCCAAGGAACCAACTATGATACCAATTGTTGAACACTCAAACTATTGAGAGGGAGGATGAATCAATATTCTTTTAAACCATTCAAACATTTAAAATTCCAATCCACTTAGCATATTCAAATGTAGTAAATGAAATAAAACATGAAACATTCAAAAACAACTCATAACACATGAACACTAGGATTTTTATGTGGAAAGCCCAAAATGGGAAAAACCACAATCAGGATTAGCTCACAATATATTATAACTAGTTATAGTATATTTATAGAAGTACTCACTATAGGTGGACTCACTGACCACTGAGAAAAATATAGAAGAGAGATTATGGCTCACAACCTATTTTGAACTGTTACAAGTCTATCTATCATATACATGAATTACAATTCCAATGAAGCTCAATAAAATGACTTTCCACACTTCATTTGATTCTAATTTAGCACTCTAATTTTCTCTGCATTTGCATCACTCTAATCTTGTACTCAACATTCACAACTTAAATTTGTACTAATCTAATAATATTCACATCATTTATATGTTTATCATTACTTACATTCATCAAAACATTGAAAATGATCTAACATATAAATCTTCTTCAAGTATAACATCAATTAGGTCAACCTAATTAGATGTAACATACAAAATCTAGAAAGTGTAATTTTTTGGCTCAAAAAATATTCACATACACCTCACGCCAAGATTCAAATCTGAAAATACTTTGAAATAGGTTGAAATGGACCTATAATAGCTCCCATGTAACACCAAAATACATATTTAACCTTCACATACCTTCACACCTATTAATTTGGCACCACAAAAGACCTAATACAAAAATTCTCCAACTGTGTATCCATATTCACACACCTGTATCTCAAAACATCATACCAACAAGAATTCATACTTTATTGAAATCTATCGATATCTCCTTAAGATCGAAAAGACAAAAACTTATCTGTGGAGAAGTGCAGACTCTCCCACTCATATACACTATATACGAAATAATTGTAACTTGCTAGGAAATTTTTTTGTTACTTATATCTCTCAAACCAAGAGCCAAAACATGATGAAATTCTAGATTCAAATACTTCTAACAACCAAAAAAATGATATTAGAAGCACAAGATGAAATCTTCATTTGTAGACCGGTCCAGACCCAAAAACTGAAGCTTTGTTACATAAAATTAACAGAGTTGACACTTAGTCAATTTTCCATCACAACCAATTTTACCAAACCAAACCATCTCGCAAAATGTCTTCCAAAAACACTCTAGAACTTGTTAGAACTAGCAAAAATGATCTACAATAATCTGTACCATGATCTTCACATGAAGATACAATGTTGACATCAATGAAAAAACTACAACACATAGTAATATACCTTGTACTTATCCCTCATGCTCATTTTTCCAACCATAGCATCAATGACATTCTTCCAACAAAATCATCCTAATCCAAGGTTCCCTATGAACTATAATTATAACAAAGACATAGACAAGAACATGGTATATGTTAAAGGACTAGCGAGAAGACCTCTATATAATGCAAGCTATAGAAAACCGCCATGGAGAGATAATATAAGTGCATATGCACTACAAAATAAACCATCATAAGAGTACTTGGGAGACAACAGATAATTAAACTACAAAGGAGGAAGAGGACGCAATAGAAACAACTACCAAATAAGTGATGCCACATGCTATAACTATAGTAAGATAGGTCATTGTGCTATGGAATGTTGGGTAGAAAAGAAAAGAAAAATTCCATTTTGTGAAGATGATTCTCATGATATCTTTAGATGTGATAAGGCATAGAAATACTAGAAAAATACAACACATTTTGTAGACACTAAAGAATGTCCCAATCTTGCGAACACCATTTTCCATATCATTTTCCCTTCTTCCTTGCATAATTGAATAATTTTAATTATTTAATTAATTCATTTCCTCATTTATTCTTCCTTGATTAATTAAATAAATTATATTTATTTAATTACATCACTAATTAAACCGTTCTCTCTACAATTAAATAAATTCTTATTGATTTAATTATTTATTGTCATTTTTCTACTATAATTAAATAATTATTTTAATTATTTAATTTCTCATTAGCCTCTTCTTCTATAATTAAATAAATTTATTTAATTAATTAATTATTATTCACTTTTCCCTCCACCAATAAATAATTTTAATTATTTACTAATTTTTCCTTTTTCTCTACTTTTAAATTAAATAGTTATTTAATGTAAAAGTCAACTTCCCCTCTTCTTCTATAATTAAATAATTGTTTTAATTACTTAATTATTCACTTTACTTCCTAAATTAAATAATTTTACAATTATTTAATTGACTCCAACAACCTCTTTCTTTGTGCCAAATCTTATCTCTTATCTCAATCAATGTCCACCCTTGATAAGGTTTTATTACCTTTTAATCTCCACTGTCCATCCTTAACTAAACCATATTTTTTCCCTAACCCTATTCCCTTGCTTGTCAAAGAAATCTCATCCATTTGATCTTCATCATTGACAAAAATACTAGAGCAACTTTGGTTCCTAGTATGAGTCATGGCATTCCTTGTCTATTAATTCTTTGCTTCTGCAAAGGGATAACATTGCACACCTTGGTCTATGTGATATCATGGTGTTTATTTTCCATTTTCCATAATTTTAATGCCCAATGATAATAAACATGCAAGCCTAGCATCTATCAAGCAAAATATTATCCTCTCTTCATTTCAGATAACTACATGCTAACATCCATTCCCTCTCACTAATATTTCTTTTTTCAATCCTTGCATTCATCCACTATTAGATTTTCTTATCAAAATAATTTTTCAAATTTTTTGAAACTCTTTCAAAATTTGCAAAAAATTTTGAGGGGGCATAGGTCTATCCCATCTTTACTAGGGCATACTTTGAGTTGAATTTCTTTAACACAACATAATAAACTACATTGTATCACATTCTAGAAATGATGATTTACAAGACCACAAGGGAGCCAAAGTAATTAGAAAAGTACCACAAGGAGTTAAAAGTTGTCAAATAATAGATAATTGGTCCTTAGGTACATCAAATTATCACATCTAAATTTTTGCTTACATTAAATAATATTGTTATTCAGAAAAAATTGAAAATCGATTATCAATTTTTGACATGTGTTAAATTTATAAGTGATGTCATTTGGAAAAAATTTATATGTAAACCTAATGATCAAATATGAAAGATAAATATTGTGATGAAGCAATGACTATTTTTTTTTAATTATGGCTAATGTTATTGATGAAAATTTTAAAGTGCAAGTGTGTGAGTTGAGGAACAGGTCGAAGAACGAGAACATGGTTGAGGTAGGGATACTTAGCCGGTTGACATTGGCAAGCATGTTAGAATTTTCCACATACATACCACATAGAAATCATGAGATCTACATTTCTACATATAATTGAGTAGGTACAATTCTTTTGAATGCTTGTTTTGATTTTGCTAACAAAAAAACAAATGAAGGAAAAAGTTGTTATGTTTCAAAAATGATAAATGAAATTGATGGAAAAAATTATGCAATCAGGCGAGATCCTACAATCAACAAAACACAATTCCAACTTGCAACCAAAATTAACAATTCACAATATCTTCAAAAAATCACCATTTCATCAAATCCACTCTTTCCCTTGTAGCATTGGGAAACCCCTCAATCAAGTATAACTTCACAATCTCATCCTCTCATACCAAGTCCTGACCTATTTTAGGGACCCATTTTGACAAACAATAACATACCAAAAAATCACCAATGACTCCTTTGTAACAACTTACTCAAAACAAGGTTTTTACGCCTTTTAGGCCTCCAATTAGGCCTCTTTTCCAAAGAGACTACCCTCAAAACTCTTCCAAACTCTGCAAACTCTTTTGGGAAGCAATACTCAAGTACTCAAACCAAAGGTTCCCCCATCCATTTTCAAAATTTCACTCACCCATATGCCTATTCACAAACCCTCTTTTTCCTTCACAAAACCTAGGGCTTATTGAAAAATGCAATTCCCAATCTTACCAAAAATTATCACCACCCCTAACAGGTCTAAAATAGTCTGCTCAAACTTAATTCAACATAAAATAATACTACCCCAACACAAAACTCGATTTGACTCATCAAAACCTCCAAATTCCACTTGGAAAACACCAATTTCAGACCTAGGGCTTTATTCCCAACACATTTCTTGACCTCCCCTACACAAAATCACAATTCCCACACTCATTTAATGATGGTGTAGACCCATTCCTCAAGGAATAGTGATTTCAAAAGAGGAATGGGTCAATTCTCCATTTTATTGACTCAAAACCCTTAAATTTGCTAACTTAGGCCAGTGTTAGAAATTTGACAATACAACACACCAAATTCAATTTGAAACCTTCAAAATTGATTCATATGATAGGTAGAACACACCAATATTCTAATAAAAACCAAAATTGAATTAGTGAAGTATTGTATGGGCTATACAAATTCAACAAACTTAAAAAATTATAGGAAATTAGAGAAAACATAGTATTACTTGCATTTCAATCTTTGAAAAATGCCTCAACAACCTCATAACGAGTTCCCCAAGGTTTATAAAGATATTTCCCTCTAAAAATAAACTGCCACAACTTCCCTAAATGACCTTCCAAATGTTATGACCATTAGACTTCTCTAGAATTCAAATTTTATAACTTTTCAAATTTTGCATTTTTGCACAGTTGTAATTTTTCAATATTTTTGCAATTTTGAACAACCAAACTAGATAAACAACTAGAAACCAACAATTATTACCTATTACAACTTCAAATGGTCTCATAGACCTTATTTTATACCTATCACCTTAAAACTCTAAATCCTACGTATAATCTTCTTGAATTGACAAAGCTTATTCAATGGTGCTCCTGCACCATACACCCCAATTTGAAAAATTTCCAAGTCTCTTGGAAAATTAAATGTTGTGTGTCCACCTTTATGGTTTTACCATCTCTTTCCTTCACGTTCATCTTTAGTAGGTTCACTTTGCATTGATTCTCCACTTCCTCTAACATTCTTTCCTTTACCATCACTTGGACCTTGCTCCAACTGTTCATTTTGCTCTGTGGGGTGTTTCTCAACTCCTCTATAAAAAATACTAATTTCTCTCCTTCTTTTACATATGTACTCTTACCTCCTTCAACTTCCATCACCTTCCTTTGTTCCTCATGCTTTATCCACTATCATTTAGTCCTCTCAACTGCAACTTTATTACTGTCATACTTATAAACTTTTGTACCTTCACATTTATCAACCTCTGTCAAGCCTGCAACTAACTTGTTCATTGTATTATCTACCTCACAAACCTTTTCCTTTTTTTCCACTATCCTCTCAACCTTATAACCCACTATTACATCACAATTCACCATCTCTTCATTATTACAGACCACCGTCCACTTGCTTACTGTCTCATCAATCTCATTACCTATGTCATACTATCTCTTGACTATCCTCTTACTCCTTTCCCTGTTATAGGGCACATAATAGTCCCAATCATAATTCCTTCACTCTTATCTTGCCTTTCCAAAGGCTCTTCAACCTTACTCTACACTTTACCAGTCTGAAACTCATTACCTTCAACCTTTTTCTTCCACACAAAAAGCATTTTTTCTCACAACTGATTGCAAATCACTTTCTCTTCTTGCATCTACTATCCTATCTCTGTCAAGCATTGTATTTTCTACTAAAATCATGTTCTTTCTTTCACCTTAATTCACATACTCTTTTCTCCCAAGCACAATAATCTCTCTTTGTTCTTTTATCTCTTCAACCAATGGGGTTAACATGAACTATTTTCCATCCTTTTCAATTATGTAAGTATTTTGTCTTCCATTATACAAGGTTGACCTATCAAATTTCCAGGGCCTTCCTAATAATAGATGACAACAATTCATGGGCAGTATATCACAAAGAACTTCATCCCTATACTATCCAATCTGAAACTCAATTCTTGCTTGTTCACTCACCACCAAAGATTGATTATAACTAACCCATGATACCTTATATGGTCTTTCCCTAGGTACTTTATGCAAATACAACTTTTCCACCATCTCACTAGACACTATGTTATCTGTACAACCTAAATCAACAATCACTTTGCATACCTTGTTTTTACATTTGCAGGCAGTCCTAAACAATGCCATTATTTGAAGTAGCTCCCTCTCCTTTGTGGTCTTCAAAACTTGTTTCTTCATCATCATCATCTAACCAAATTCAGGAGTAGCAACCAATCTATTTGAGCTTGAACTACTTTCAGCTTCATCTTCATTAACAATGTGTTCTCTCCTATTAGGTTTCCTTTCTCCTCCACTTGAAGTTGCACCAATCTTCATAGGGCACTTCCAAGCAGGATGACCATACTCTTGACAATGATAACACCTACTAGCAAAAGTATTAGTACTCCTTCCACCTCCAAACTTACCCCTTGTACCTCTATATCCTCCTTTGAATCTCGCAACTTGTTCATCTCTCTTGCTTGGTTCTTCTTGATTTTCAGTTGCTTGTCTTGGAGTAGAGAAAGATCCTCTTCCTCTCATGGTGCTTCCTCTTCCTCTTATTTTTTTCTCTTGTCTTCTCTTCACTTTATCTTCAGCCTTCAATGCCATTTGATAACATTCCTCCATGCTCCTAGGATTTTTCAAAGCCAACTCATCCTGGATGTTCATTCTCAAACCACCCAAGTACCTAGCTATCTTCTCATCTTCATTTTCACTATGGTTAGATCTCATACTCAATCTATAAAATTCTTCAATGTATGCCTTTACATCCATTTCCTTTTTCCTTAAACTTTGCAATCTCTTAAACATTTGAATTGAGTAATCTGAAGGGAGAAACTTACCTTTTAACTTAGCTACCATCTTGTCCCATGCCACAATTTTAGACTTGCCTTGCTTTCTTCTTTTTGACTTCAAATAATCCCACCATACAAGTGCATGACCTTGTAGTTTTGTTTATGCAATCTTGACTCTATGTTCCTCTAGAATCTCTTCGCATTCAAAATAATTGTCCAAAGATGATATCCAATCTAATAATTTCTCTTCATTCAAATTTCCACCAAACTTTTGTACATCTATTTTCACCTTGTACTTGTCACTTTTTACTTCCTTCAACAACTTGGCCATTCTCTGATCTTCTGGATCAAGTTCTTCTTCAACATCTTCAAAATATTCAACATATTCTTTCTTTGATTTATTGCTCTCAACTACTTCTCTTCTCTTATTGGTTTCTAAGGCTGCCAATCTCTCTTTTAGTTCTATGATCTCTTTTATGTACTGAATCTTCAATTCATTCATCTCCTTTGTTGTATTCTTTCCTTTTGGAGGCATCTTCACAATATTGCCTCTTCACCTTCCACGCTTTCTTTCACAAACTTCAACTTTTCTCCACAAAGACCTAGTACCTTTGCTCTTATACCACTTGATGCAATCAAGGGAGGTCCTGCAATCAACAAAACACAATTCACAATCTCTTCAAAAATTCACCATTTCATCAAATCCACTCTTTCCCTTGTAGCATTGGGAAACCCCTCAATCGAGTATAACTTCACAATCTCATCCTATCAGACCAAGTCCTAACCTATTTCAGGGACCCATTTTTACAAACAATAACATACCAACAAATCACCAATGACTCCTTTGTAACAACTTACTCAAAATAGGGTTTTATGCCTTTTAGGCCTCTTTTCCAGAGAGACTACCCTCAAAACTCTTACAAACTATGCAAAATATTTTGGGTAGGAATACTCAAGTACTCAAACCAAATATTCCCCCATCCATTTTTAGAATTTCACTCACCCATATGCCTATTCACAAAACCCTCTTTTTCCTTCACAAAACCTAGGGCTTATTGAAAAATGCAATTCCCAATCTTACAAAAACTTATCACCATCCCTAACAAGTCTAAAATAGTATTTTCAAACTTAATTCAACATAAAATAATGCTTCCCCAACACAAAACTCAATTTGACTCATCAAAACCTCCAAATTCCACTTGGAAAACACAAATTTCAGACCTAAGGCTTTATGCCCAACACATTTTTTGGCCTTCCCTACATAAAATCACCATTACCACACTCATTTAATGATGGTGTAGACCCATTCCTCAAGGCATAGTGATTACAGAAAGAGGAATGGGTCAATTCTCCATTTTATTGACCCAAAACCCTTAAATCTGCTAACTCAGGCCGGTGTTAGAAATTTGACAATAAAACACACCAAATTCAATATGAAACCTTCAAAATTGATTCAAATGATAGGTAGAACACACCACTATGCTAATCCAAAACAAAATTGAATCAGTGAAGTACTGTACGGGCTGTACAAATTCAACAAACTTTAGAAATTACAAGAAATTAGAGAAAATAGAGTATTACTTGCATTTCAATCTTCCAAAAATGATTCAACAACCTCATAATGAGTTCCAAAAGGTTTTTAAATATATTTCCCTCCAAAAATAAACTACTATAACTTCCCTAACTGACCTTCCAAATGTTATGACTGTTAGACTTCTCTAGAATTCAAATTTTACAACATTAAGATTAGAGAATCTTCTTGAAACCTATCACCTTAAAACTCTAAAGCCTACACACAATCTTCTTGAATTGACAAAGCTTATTCAATGGTGCTCCTGCACCAAAAACATAACTACTATTCATGTCATTGCATACTTTTTTATCCAAAATATTAATGCACTTCAATATATAAATACATATATATACATATAAATGTATGTATAAATATATGCATACATACATATATATATATATATATATATATAAATTAAAAGGGGGTGAATCCTATGATTTATTTTCAATAAAAATGATTTAATTAACCATATGTGTATACTCGAGAGAAAAATAGATGAATAAGTGATTAAATAAAAAAATCTTTTATTTAAAAAAAGATAGAATTGATTTTTGTTACCTTGAAGATTTGGTCATAAAAAGGAATTAATGGATACATATCTGGAAAACATATAATTTTTTTGTAACTCCCTTATGCATGCAAGAGAATCTGGGTGTAACTAAAAGAATTAATGAAAAGGAGAGTGGGGGTGGTGTGTTGAATTCAAAAAAGAAAGAGTTGGTGAATCAAAGGGGTGCATTCTTTAATTTGAGGGTGGAGGTGGTGTAATCACAAGAAAAGAAAAAAAAGGTAGTTCTAGTACATTTGATTGGGAAGGAGAGTGGATGAAGACATGAATATTGGGAGGAATCGGCTTTGAGGAAATCAAGAAGGTATTTTCACCAGAACTGAGGAGCAAAAAAAGGATATTTTCTTAAAGAAAAAGGCAAGAACATTAGGAGCAAGTCAATAACCATTCTTTTCTCAAACGAAGATAACAATTGTTTTTACAGTGTGCTAATAGAGGTAAGACTCACAATTACATTTGGGTTATCTCCTTCTAAGGAAACGTAAGGATTTTACTTCCCTCTTACTCATAGTCTTAGGATAGGATCTATGTGTTATAAAAACTCTTCTTTGCCACCTAATTTTAATGATGGCATGTGCAATAGAATGGTCTTTCCTTTTGAAAATGATGTTGCAAGAATGAAGGTGTTGTCATTGATGTCAATTGGTTAACTAGTTATCAACTGGTAGCTATTGTCATTGATGTCATGGATGCAAGTTATTGGTTGTATATGTCAAGGATATTGAGAAAATTGTAATGGAGAAAGGTTGCAAGTGTTCAATGGTTGCTTCGGGTTTTTCTCCGGGACGTGCTTCTATGTTTGTGTGGTTTAGATAGATATGTTCATCAAGGTTGTTGGAAGCTACTACATCTAGATTTTTTTATCTCTGATTCATTTTACAATGCAAGTTATGTTCACCAATTGTGAACTATGGTTTTCTCTGTATCTAGCTGAGTCGGTTGATTCTTATGACTCGTAGTTCTAGAATTAAGTTGTTATGATCATGTTGAAAATAATTTTGGTGTCTAAAAGGATTGGATCATGTCAAGGGTTGTGTGTGCTTAATTGTTCTATATGTTTTACACTAGTTTGGCCAACCTTGTGTTGAACACTACTTTGGAATTTCATGAGTGTTTTGGGACCTATTTGGGTCCTCATCAAGCATTTGGTTGGTTCTCCCTCATTCTAATTCCAACCTAGGATGTTTTGGCACCTACCTAATTTTTAATTTAATAATGGATGGCCGACTTTGGACATGTTTCAAAGTTGAAGATGGTATAAATATAGGATGAGTTAGTGATGAGAGAAGGACAAGAGGTAAGTGCAAAGAAATAGAGTAGATAGATGTGAAGCAGTGTGTATGTGATGTGAATGTGGCAGATCAATGTGAATTCTAAATGTTAAGTTTCTGGATGCAGTGAGCTGAAGCTGTACTCTATCATTCATGCATGTCTACAAGTGGTTGAGTGAATTGTGGTGGAAATCTATGTTGCATTGAGATTTTCTTCTCTCTGTAACATATCGCTTCTATATTTTTTGTATCTCTATAGCAGTGAGCCCTCCGGGTGGTTAACCCTTGTTGGATAGTGAGTCTTGATCTAGATAGTTAGTCCTATTTTGGTAGTGAGCCTTTGTAATCAGGTTTGATATTCCTTATATTGTGAGCTAATCCTCACCATGGTTTTTCCCTTATTGGGTTTTCCACATAAATCCAGTGTTACTGAGTTTGTGTGATGCTTTTCAGTTTTTGCACTTGCACTTAATGTTTAATCATTTTAGCAAATTAAAGGATTTGAGATTGATCTAACTTTTAGCAAATGTTTTAAAGGTTAAATTTTCTACAACTGATTCACCCCCTCTTAGTTGTCTTGTTCAACAATTGGTATCAGAGCTTGGTTCCTTGGAGAAGAGCTTAACAACTTAAGGAAGCTTCAAGATGGCTAGAAAAATTACATATGATTATTTGAAGTTCAATGGAACTAATTATGCTATCTGGAAAATACTAATGGAAGAATTTCTAGAGTATTGTGGATATAATGTGGAGAAAGCTTACAAGAATATTTACTCTTCTTCTACTAATGGTCCAAGTACAACTGATGAGATCAAGGCACATGAAGCGAACAATAAGGAAAAGTTCATTTTGAAGAATAGTCTTGTACATCTTGAGTTGATTAAATTTCAAAACCTTTAGACTGCTAAAAAGATTTGGGATGCTTTAGAGAAGGTGCATGAAGGAGATGAAAGGGTCAAAGAGGAAAAGTTACAAAATTTGGAGACAAAGTTTGAGCTCCTACATATGTCTAAAGATGAGAATGTTAAATCCTATGTATAGATATTGGATGAGGTAGTAGCTGGAATGCAAGGACTTGGTGCTACAATAGATGAATCCAAGATTGTAAAGAAGATTCATAGAACTCTTCCTAATGCTTACATAAAAAAGGTATGTATTATTGAGGAACATATAGACTACAAGACTTACACGAAATATCAGTTATTGGGAACTTTGACATCTTATGAGATGAGAAAGCCAAATTTGAGAAATGGATCCAAATCAGAAATTGATTTTAAGGATACAAGAACTGAAGATCTGGATGAAGAAAATCTTAATGAATTAGAAGCTAACTTTGTGAGAAGGATGAAGAAAGGCTCTAATTTGTATGAAGGTAAGTTACCCTTTAAATGCTTTAGTTGTGGAGGAAAAGGTCATTATGCTTTGAGATGTCCAGAAAGAGCTATGAGGAATAAACAAAGATTTAATAGAGAAAATAAAGGCAAGATGATCAATAGAGCATATTATGTGAATGAGGATGCTAGTATTTCTGATGAGGAATCTAATTATGGAGATCCTGGTGACAATGAATGCTTCTTCTTGGCTATAAAAGATGAACCTACTTCTGCTAAATATAAAAACTAGGTGAAGGAATTCCCTCTGGAGAAGGAGAAAAGTAAAGGTACTATAATATCTAGCCTACATGCTAAACATGAAACGAACTATTGGGTTGTTGATAATTATTTTTCACATCACATGAATAGTGATAAGAGTAAGTTTGTTAAACTTGAAAAATATGATGGAGGCTTAGTTATGTTTGGAGATGATATTGGTGCCAAGATTTGAGGGATAGGTTCAGTAAGTTTTGATGGCAAGAATGATATTGATGATGTCTACTATGTTAAGGGATTAAGGAATAATCTTTTGGGTGTTGGAAAGATGTGCAATAAAGAATATAATATTTTATTTAAGGATGAAAGATGTGAAATTAGGAAAGATTTTGGAACAATGATTGCTGCAAGAAAGAAATCTAAAGGAAATATCTATCAACCTAAGCGTGTTGATGGACGATGCCTTATGACTTAGATTAATGATATTTGGTTATGGCATCAACAAATGTGTTAGATGAATTTTGATAATCTGACAAGGATTAGTGTAGTAAAGGCCATGATAGATTTACCAATGATTACAAAGCCTCTTAATGCTATTTAGAGGAATTATTAGTTTGGGAAGCAAGCAAGAAATAATTTTAGATCAAAGGAACAATCCACTACTGGAATACTTGATTTAATTCATACATATCTTTGTGGTCCTACAAGAGTGAGAAGTCTACAAGGTGAAAGGTACTTTATGATTTTGATTGATTACTACTTTAGGTATACATGGGTTAGATTTCTTAGAGAAAATTCTAATGCATTAGATAGATTCAAGACATTCAAAGCTATGGTTGAGAATGAAGTAAATTTAAGGATACAACTCTTAAGGTCTGATAGAGGTGGTGAATTCACCCCCCATGAGTTTAATATGTTTTGTGAAGTTCATGGACTAAAAGGATAGTTATCTGCTCCAAGAAATCCTCAGCAGAATGGAGTTGTTGAAAGAAAGAATAAAACAATTCAAGAAGTTGCTAGATCAATGATTACTGAGGCTGGTCCACCAAAAGTTTACTGGAGAGAAGCTATTCACACTATTGTTTATGTATTCAATAAAGTTCAAGCAAGAGAAAATAGTACAAAGAAACCCTATGAGCTATGGTGTGGAAGAATTCCTACTGTTAAGTATTTCAAGGTATTTGGAAGAAAATGTTATATCAGACAGGATGAAGAAAATTTAGGGAAGTTTGATGCTAGAAGTGATGACAGTAATTTTCTTGGATATTCTACTAAAAGAAAATCTTATAGATGTTTCAATAAAAGACTAAGAAATATTGTAGAAATCACAAATGTCAAGGTTGATGAAGCAATGAAGAATTCAATTGATGTTGATGGATATGTATCTAATGAACCTAATTGTGTAAGGATTGAAAAATTTGTGGAAGAACAGGAGAAGGATGAGCAAGAGAAGTAAAATGAAGAAGAATAAGAAGCTTTGGTGGTGTCCCCTAAGACTCTAAGTATGTACAAAAAAATCATTCAGAAATTCAAGTCATTGGAGAAGACAAAAGGAGTATTGACAAGAAGTAGAGTTGTTGCTAGTGAGATAAATTTGTGTTTACTTTCCGATATTGAACTAAAGACTGTAAGCGAAGCATGTAAAGATGAGCATTGGATGGAAGCCATGAAAGAAGAACTTATGCAGATTGAGAAGAATCAAACTTTGGAATTGGTCCCTAGACCGATAGATAAAAACATTATAGGATCAAAGTGGGTATTCAGAAATAAGTTGAATGAGAATGGAGAAGTGGTAAAAAATAAAGCAAGGCTTGTGTGTAAGGGTTACTCACAAGTAGAAGGTATATATTTTAAGGAAACTTTTTCTCCAGTGGAAAGAATGGAAGCTATTAGGATGTTCTTTGCATTTTCTGCTCAAGGATTTCAAGGTCTATAAAATGGATGCTAAGTCTACATTCTTGAATGGTGAACTGGAAGAAGAGGTCTATGTGGAACAACCAGAAGGATTTCAGTTGTCAGATCAACTGGATATGGTTTGTAGATTGAAGAAAGCTTTATATGGTTTGAAGCAAGCTCCTAGAGCTTGGAATGCAAGGTTAGATAGGTACTTGATTCAAGAAGGTTTCAACAAAGGTATGACAGATAGTAATCTGTATTTTAAAATTGAAAATGACAAAATATTGATTGTGGTTGTATATGTTGATGACATTATTTTTGGAGGAAATAAAACTATGTGTAAGATGTTTGTGGAAGAAATGCAAAAATAATTTGAGATTTCTATGTTTGGAGAGATGAATTTATTTCTTCGGCTACAAATTAATAAAACAGAGAAAGGGATTTTTATTTCACAGTCTAAGTACATGAAAGATATGTTGAAGAAGTTTGGGATGGATGGTTCCAAACTGGTATGCACTCCTATGGTGACTGGTTGAAAATTAGGCAAAGATGATGACTCACCTAAGGCTGATCAAAGCAAATATAGATCTATGATTGGTGGAATGTTGTATTTGACTACTACTATACTAGATAATATGCATGTTGTCTATCTTGCTGCTAGATTTCAAGAAGATCCTAAAGAAACACATGTTGCTATTGTTAAAAGAATATTCAGATATTTGAATGGTACTTTGAATTATGGCTTATGGTATCCTAGGGATACTGACTTCACACTAAGTGCTTATACAGATGCATATTGGGTTGTATGTGTAGATGATATAAAAAGTACAAGTGGTGGTGCATTCTTTCTTGGTTGTAGATTTGTGGCATGGTTGAGTAAAAATAAAGATTTAGTTTCTATATCTACAATTGAAGTTGAATATATTGTTGTTGCATCTTGCTTTACACAAGTTTTGTGGATGAAACAGACATTGAAAGATATCAAAGTAGTGTATGATGATCCCATTTCTATCTTATGTGATAATACAAGTGCAATTAACATTTTGAAGAATCCAATGATGTAGTCAAGGACAAAGCATATATCTATCAGGTATCACTTCTTGAGAGAGAAGGTTGTGGAGAATGAAGTAAAGCTTGAGTGTGTACCAATGAAGGATTAGATTGCTGATTTATTTACAAAGGATCTTCCTAAAGATACTTTTGAGTATCTTTGGGAGAAGATAGGGGTCATTTCCCCTCCTTTCTTGAACTAGATGCATATGGAGATGCATCAGTCTGATGGGTCTATGGATCTATCTTTCTTCTGGACTGATGTTTTAGTGACTACCTCTCAAGGGGAGCAGGTAGTCTTATGTGTTGTCATTGAAAGAGTATTATGTTTTTAATGTCAAAGAGGAAATCAATGTAAAAAAAAAAATTCCTTTTCCATTGATGTCAAAGGGGGAGATGAGGACTAAGAAAGATGTAAAAAAAAAGATCATCTACTAAGGGGGAGAAATAGAAAGAAAAATCATGAAAAGTGTGTTCAGAGCTAATGTGTTGTCCTTAATGGTTTTTCAAATCATGTGTTGCCATCAATGACAAAGGGGGAAATTGTTGCAATAATGAAGGTGTTGTCATTGATTTCAGCTAGTTAACTAGTTATCAACGGTTTTTGTTGTCATTGATGTCATGGATGCAGGCTATTGGTTGTATATGTCAAGGATATTGATAAAATTGTAATGAAGAAAGGTTGTAGGTGTTCAGTAGTTGCTCCTAGTTTTTCTCTAGGTTTTTCTTCTATGTTTGCATGGTTTAGATATGTTGATCAAGGTTGTTGGAAGTTTCTATATCTAGATTTTTTATCTTTGATTCATTATACAGTGTGATTTATGTTCACTAGTTGTGAATTGAGGTTTTCTATGTATTTGGCTAAGGTCTGAGAGAAATTTTGTTGCTCTGGATTTCCTTTTGGTTGAGTCTTATGACTTGCAGTTCTAGAGTTAAGCTATTATGATCATGTTGAAGATAATTTTGGTGTTTGGAATGATTGGATCATGTTAAGGTTTGTGTGTGCTTAATTATTCTATGTGTTTTACACCAATTTGGTTGACCTTGTGTTGAACACTACTTTCAAAGTTCATGAAGCATATTGGGACCTATTTGGGTCCTCATCAAGCATGTGGTTGGGTCGCTCTCATTCTAATTACACCCTGAGATGTTTTGGTAGTGACCTAATTTGAATTTAACAATGGATGGCCAACTTTGGATATGTTTCAAAGTTGAAGATGGTATAAATATAGGATGAGTTAGTTGTGAGAGAAGGACAAGAGATAAGTGCAAAGAAATAGAGAAAATAGATGTGAAACAATGTGTGTATGTGAAGCAAGTGTAGAAGATCAATGCAAATTCTAAATGTTAAGTTTCTAGATGCAGTGAGCCGAAGGTGTACTCTATCATTCATGTATTTCTACAAGTGGTTGAGTGAATTGTGGTGGAAATATCTGTTGCATTGAGATATTTTTCTCTTTGTAACACATCTCTTCTATTTTTTGGTATCTATGTAGTAGTAAGCCCTCCAAGTGCTTAACCCTTGTTGGACAGTGAGTCTTGATCTAAACAGTTAGTCCTATTTTGATAGTGAGCCTTTTCTAGTAGTGAGCCTTTGTAATCAGTTTTGATATTGCTTATATTGTGAGCTAATCCTCACCATGGCTTTTCCCCTATTGGGTTTTCCACATAAATTTGGTGTTATTGTGTTTGTGTGATGCTTTTCATTTTCTACACTTGCACTTAATGTTTAATCATTTTAGTAAAGGATTTGAGATTGATCTAAGTTCTAGTAAATGTTTTAAGGTTAAATTTGCTACAACGGATTCACCCCCCCTCTCAGTTGTCTTGTTCAACAAACAAAACTGCATTTTTCTTTTCTTTCTGCACATAATACTATTGTCTACATGTTTTTATTTGGCCTTGCATGGGTTATAATAACCCATGTGTAGCCTCTAGTCACTAGAGACCAATCATGTTGTGGCTTGGATTTTTGGTGTTTCTTGTTGAGCTCCTCAAGGTTTGATATATATAATATTCTATGTATTGTTCAATGGTGTTTAGAAGTCAGCCTTAGTGTTTCATCTCTCCACCTCTGCTATCTTCTTTGGTAAATGAGATGTAGCTTTTTTTTATCAATGTAGTGTCATGGGTAGATAGAGGGATTCAAATTGATGTGGTTTTGAAAATACACCATATGGGGACCATAAAGATAATGGTTAGGAAACCTTTTTGGTTATTGATTTACCCTCTGCACTAAAGACCATCTAAAGAGTTGTATGCTTCTTTCACATAAGTAACAAGTTGCTTCATGTTGTCTTAGTCACCACATATTGCCTTAGTTGCCTATTAAGAGTGCTTGTTTCCTTGTCAACCTGTATAAATCCTAAGTCAAATCGACTCCTCTATGCACTAAAATTCTATGATACTTTATTACCTCCATTAACTTGGACCCTTCCTTGATCTTTGCATGTTGATACCAATGCCATTAATTCATTTCATCACAAGAACAACCCCTTCTATGAGAGTGGTTGAGGTTAAATGAACATATTTTTTCCATTCCTTATAACATATTTTTGCACTATCCATATGAACAATGATTCCAAGAATGAGATCATCTATGTGATGCTACCAAAAAAAATATATACCTATTTGATAAATGCCTAGTATTAATTACCAAAATACTTCTTGTTCATATCTCACCAACTCCTTCTTCCCGCTTACTCAATTTATGGCCTTACCAAGGGATCTTAATAATCATTTTAATACCTAATTTGCATGGTAACAAGAAAAGGGTTTTTAATAATATGATTCAAATAAATAAACTTTTTTCTCAGAAATAAAATGATCATTATTAATCTGAAAGATATGAATAATTTGAATAATTGAATCAACATTCTTTTACATTTTCTAGTAATCATCTATGATAATTATGAATGGAGATATTTGGATTACTTATGCATTCATGAACCTTTTTAGTTTGAGGTCAAAGTTATCTTATATCAAATGAATTTATTGATTGATATACACATACATGTGATATACCTTCTTTTAATGACTATTTTTCTTACATGTTGAAAACTTAAAGTTTCAATGGAAGTTGAAAGAATGGAATTATTTACTTATGCATGTGCTTTAATTTGACATTACCAACATTTTTCACTCATTATGCTGACTTCGTTAAATCATGCAAAGACTAAGCTTTAAAGCTTTCGTGTTGAATTATTCAATTTAGAATGTGTACCTAATTATTCTATTTGTAATCCTAAAACATGATTTTTAAAGTAAAAGAATAGCTAGGAAAGATTGTTTTCATCATGTATTAGGGAAAGTTGCCTTCTGGGATGGGTGTCAAAGGTGGATAACAAAAGGAATAGATTCTACTTTTTTAGATCTATCATTTATTTGTTGTATACAACATATGCTTGTCCAAGCTTTGTAGACCATAATGATATATGGACTAACTTATACATTTTATCTCTCTTCCATTTCCTAACATCGTTCATTGTATGTTCTAATTTTGGATAGAAATGCATGTAGATATGTTAGGCATGCACCAAATTCCATCTTGCATTTTGATTTCTTTTTGCTAATTATTTCATGCAGGGTTGGTGGTTCTTCATGTTAGGAAGAACTTTCTAGGGAAGCATATCTTCATGGTTGGGTGGAAAAAGTGCCTAAACAATGTTTTTTCCCATTGATTGTGGGGTGAATGTTGAAGTGGAATTTCAAGGATTCTAGCTTATGTTTATTTGTACATTGTAGTACTCTTGATGTAAATTTTTTATGACTACTTAGTGAATATAGCCTAGTCAAACTATGTACTCTTGTAACCCAAACATTATGAAATTGGGTATGGATGTAACTCAATTTGATGGCATGCTATGCTATGATAGTATTTAATTTCAATTATTTTTGAAATTATTATATGTGCATTGTCATATTTTATTTATTTAGTGTTATTTGAGAATAGCACGTTACACAAATGAAGACTATTTCAAAGAAGAAAAACAAATGAAAATAAAGAAAAATAAGAAATCCAAAATAAAGAAAAAGAAAGTTATAGTGTTGACTAGACAAGGGACTGATATTGAAAGAAATTGACAAAGGGAGATTGAAGAAATTAGTGAAGAATTAGATTTAGAAGAGGAGGAACATGATTACTTCCAACCAAGTAAGAAATAACATGATAATATAGTAGAAAAACAAAAACAAAAAATAATACAACAAAAGGATAACATAACATGTTTTTTAGAATAATAAGTGATGATGTTGAAGAATTTAGCCTTATTGGCCTGGAAAAAATACCTCCTATTAAATTAAAATAGTTGGGAAAAATGTTGGAACAAACAAAAACAACAATAGGTCCATCAAATTACGAAAGATCATAATTGGAAGAATTGTCCTATTTTAATCACTACAAATCTTAATAATAACAAGTCAAACATGTAATGGTAGACTTAGGTGTAGACCTAAATATTATCCCAAAAACTAATTGGACAAAGCTAGGAAGACCCAAGCTATAATTAGAACACCAATGAACATCAACTTATCCAATCATTCTAGCACGGAGTCATTAGGGACATGGAAAAATGTGGAAGTGAAAATAAAATGACTCACATAAATTTTTCATTTTGAGGTTGTTTAAATGAAGGAACCATTTAACACCTTTAGAGAATTGCTAGGATTGAGATGGTTTTTTAATTCTAATGGGATTGTAGACTCTAGAAAGGAAGAGATATTTGGCAGATGATAATAGGATAGTCCATATTCCACTAGCAAAAAAGGAATACAAAAGCAATGTACAAAAAAGAAAGTATTATTGTTTTACTCCATTTCCAAAACTTACCCTATTGCATTATCACAACACAAAATATATGGATTCATAAGGGTATTTATGATACAAATCCACTTAACCATGAAATTTGGAAAAAAGAAATAAGAAAGGATATAAAATTCAAAAAGCATCAACCACATCCAAAGGGGAACTTAACATATTAAACTACCAAGGTTTTTTATAGTAGGCGATGTAAAAGAATATATAGCAAACATGGAAAGAACATTCCAAATTGAAACCACCAGGATCACCTCCCTTCAAGAAACTCTAGTATGTAATGTTGCATGATAGTTTCATACACACAATATCTATAAGAAGAAGGGTTGTTGCAAGGTGTGCACCCTTAGTCTCCTTGTGTTGTGTAGCGCACCGCTTGGGTTCATGACATGGATTAACCACCTCCCATGGATTCATTAACTTTGGTAGTTGTATTGGGAATTAACAAGTCGATATTTTGGTGCAATGACAATCATCTTTGCAACAATTGGTATCAAAGCATAGGTCACAATTTTGAACCTCTCGCTTGCACTGGGGGGATTGTTGCAAGGTGGGTTCCCTTGGTCTCCTTGTTTTGTGTAGTGCAATACTCAGGTTTGTGACATGGATTAACTTCCTCTCATGGATTCATTAACTCTGGTGGTTGTACCGGGCATTAACAGGTCAATCTTTTGGTGCAATGACAACTATCTTTGCAACAAGGGGAATACAATCTAATCCCTAAATATGAAGAAGTAAATACCCTAGAAGAGCATATACAAATTTCCATCCAAATATGGGGAAAGGATGGAGAATATGACCACTAAATCTACATTCAACTATTTTATTGGACCCTCACACCAATATTCTAAACCTTGTACATCAATTAGGAAAGACGAGGAGAAACTAAGGATTGGAAGGAACTCCATCATGACTTCATCCACACATTTTCCTTTTGGGATGAAAATTAAATTTATGTACCACATTAAGAAGAATTAAGGAATTTATATTCAAACCAGTTACAAAAAACACTCTCCCAACTACTCACAAGCTCACCACCTCAAAGTCATGGAATTTGGAAACTAATTGAATGGATGGATAAACAAATACTCCTGGTACTAAATCGATGTTGTAAAATCACAAAGGATGAAGAAGAGTTGGACACAAAAATTGATATCATGGTGGAAGGAGAAATGAAAATACAATTGAACAAAGATTCTAAAAACTAGTATTATAACTAGCCCCTCCAATTAAGAGAAGAAAACATAGCCCATGGGGGAAATACCAAAATGGTAAAAATTGGCAATTATTAGGAAGAACTAGTGGTGGCAGCAATCATTGAACTACTATCCAAATATGAAGAACTATTCACATGAACATTCATAGAAATGAAAGGAATAAAAGAAGTTGGGGTAATAAAAATTAAGCTAAAAGAGGGAACCAAATCACATCAAAAAATACCTTACCATCTTAACCTTAACATGAAGAAAATAGTCAAAATAGAAATATATAAAATGTTAGCAGTAGAGATTATTAAACTGAGAGAATATTCCAAATGGATTAGCTTGATGGTAGTATAGAATAAAAATAAAGAGAAATCTAGATATGTGTAGACTTTTGAGAACTCAATGAAGCATGTATCCACAATCCCTTCCCTACTCCCTTTATTGAGGAAATACTTTAATTTGTCATAGGGAGAGAAAGTTTTTCATTCACTAATATTTTTTCAATTACCATAAATTTTAGATTAAAGAATAAGATTGACTTAAAATAATATTTTCCACATAATGGGGGTCATTCATTTATACTATGATACCCTTTGGATTGAAAAATACACCAACAGTCTTTAGTAGAATCATGGTAAACACATTTAAAGAGTTTATACATGACTTCTTAGAAGTTTACTTAGATGATTGGACTATATATGGATTATTCAAAATCCACATCCAAGAACTCCAAACCATGATAGAAAAATGAAAAATTATGCAAATATCCTTGAATATCAAGAAATGAATTTTTGTGGTACCCTTTGGCACATTACTAGGAAACATCATTTGTAAAGAAGGATTAATGTGAAACACCATTTGTAAAGAAGGACTAATGATCAACCCAATGAAAGTTTCCTTAATTATGACATTACCTCCCACCTAAAATAGCCCTGGAGGGTAAAACATTTCTATGCTATGGTAGATATCGCTAGAAATTTATGTAAGGATATGCCAACCTAGAAAATCCTTTAGAAGAAATCCTTAAAAATAAAAATAAAAAATTTATCACGTGGATCAAAAAATGTCAACAATCATTTGACATATTAAAATAGAAAATTATAGAATATCCCATATTTATATTTCCAAATTGGTCAGTACCTTTCCATGTCCATGTAGATACTTTTGGAATAGCAATAGGAGTAGTTTTTGCCCAACCATAAGGAAACAATGATCATCCTATTGCTTTTGCTAGCCACAAACTTTCCCAAGACAAAATAAATTACAACCATAAAACAAGAGGCCTTAGCCATGGTCTATGCATTACATAAATTATGCCACTATCTCCTATCCATGCCATTCACATTTTACACTGACCATGGGCCTTTGAAAAATAAAATAGTGATACAAGGAATAATATGTACATGGTTACTACTATTTCAAGAATTTAGTTTCAATATTATGGTAAAACTAAGGAGAATTCAAGGTCTTGATTACTTATCAAGAATTGATATAGGCAAATAACCAAAGGAGAGTGAGGAAGAAGACTTACTAAGCACTCATCTATTCTAGATAACCAAGATATTGGAAGAGTTTGATGATGTAGTATAATTAATTTTTATAGGGAAATATCCTACTGATATGACAACACACAATAAACAAATATTGCCACAAAATTCCTTACCATTCACCTTAATTTAGGGGAAATTATATCAAAGAGGGATAAATGAAATTATCCAAAGAGAATTTTATGAATATGAATGAGAACAAATATTGAGGGAAGCACATGAAGGAATTATAAGTGGTCATAATTGCAAAGACACTACTACCCAAAAAATACTACTAGCTAGATTATGGTGGCCTAGTGTATTAAAGGATGCCAAAAACTATAAAAAGAACTATAACATTTTTCAGAGAACAAGGTGACTTACTGCTTAAGATGAAATGCCTCTCCAACCAGTATTAGCACAAGTCCCATTTGAGAAATGAGCTATTGAATTTATAGGACATGTAGACCCTCCAAAAAAACCATCTGAAGCTAGATTCATTATCATCATTATAGATTAATTAACTAAATGGGCCGAAGTTGAACCAACCAAGGATTGCATTGCATATATTATAGCTAGATTCCTTTACCATGAAATAATTACTAGATTTGGGTGTTCCCTTTGTTGAAAAAGACAACTAAGAGGGGGGGTGAATCATTTGTACCAAATTTCAACCTTTAAAAAATTCACCAAAACTTAGAATAATCTAAAATCCTTTACTCTGCTAAAATGATTAAACATTAAGTGTAAGTGCAAAAAATGAAAATCATCACACAAACACAGTAACACCAAATTTACATGGAAAACCCAATAAGGGAAAAAAAAATGGTGATGATTAGCTCACAATATAAGGAATATCAAAACCAATTGCAAAGGATCGCTGCTAGAAAAGGCTCACTACCACAAAAGGCTCACTACTAAAACATGACTAACTATCTAGATTAGGACTCACTGTCCAACAAGGGTTAACCATGCAGACAGATCACTACCACAAAGATACAAAGAAGATAGAAGAGATATATTATAGAGAGAAGAAAATTTTAATGAAATAGATATTTCCACCACAATTCACTCAACCACTTATAGACATGCATGAATGATAGAGTACACCTTTAGCTCACTACATCCAGAAACTCAACATTTAGAATTTGCACTGATTTTCCACACTCACATCACATACACACATTGTTTCACATCTATTTTTCATCTATCTTCTCTATTTCTTTGTACTTATCTCTTGTTTTTCTTTCACCACTAACTCATCCTATATTTATACCATCTTCAACTTTGAAACATGTCCAAAGTTGGCCATCCATTATTAAATTCAAATTAGGTTAGTGTAAAAACATCTTAGGGTGGAATTAGAATGAGGGCGACCCAAACACATGCTTGATGAGGACCCAAAGAGGTCCCAACACGCTTCATAAACTTTGAAAGTAGTGTTTAACACAAGGTCGACCAAATCGATGTAAAACACATAGAACAATTAAGCACAAGCAACCCTTAACATAATACTGTGATAGGGAAAAAATACTTGTTAGAATACGAGTAGAAAACAAAAGAGTGCTAATAACAACTATGAGCACCCTACACCTCAAGATTAGCCTAGTTGGATTCAAAACAAAATAAAAACAACAAATAGAGTGGATTCACCTTGTCTTGAATTGATCCTTTGGTGGCAAGAGATGCAAGCTATGATATGAGATGAGGATGAAAAATAAGTGAAAATGGATGCAAGTATGAGAATTTGGCTAAGTATGGCTCAAGAGAAAATTTTGCAAGAGTTTGGCTAGCATAAAATGATCTCTCCCATAATGAGAGAAAAGAGGGGGTATTTATAGAGAATTTTGAATTCTCTAGAGAAATGAATGGTTGAGATTGAGCCACCAAGATCAAGATGTAGGGCTAAGGTGAGTTGAGAACTCACAAGCCATCACATCTTGACATGTGGCATGTGAAGTGGCTTGAAAAAGATGATGTGTACATGAGTTGGAAAGAGAGTACATGACATGGAGGTACTATATAGTACCTTGGGATTGGACAAGATCTCCTCACAAAGGAGGTCCTTGTCCCCATGTGGGTGAGAGGACATGTGAGGAATTAAAAATTCCTCAAATATCCACATGGGAATGAGAAGGAATTTAAAATTCCTTGGAATGCATTGGGGGATTAAATGTGAATTAAAAATTCACATGGGGAATGGAGTGCCTTCTCCAAAAGGAGAAATCCTTTAATAAGGTTGACTTAGGACACATTCCATAAATGATATGTGGATCTAATCAAGTGATTAAGGTTGTGCAAGTACCTAATTAGAAAAATTAATGACATATTAGAGACAAGTGGGAGAAGGGGAAGAGCTCACATGTGACTTGATGTGACAAGTCAAAGATCACATGGGGAAGAGAAAAAGGTTTTTAATATTCCTTGGAAGGATAGAAGGAATTAAAAACTCCTTGAGAGGTTGATTAGGATAGTTAATGATGGATTAGAGGAGGGTTAGGTGGCTAAGAGAGATTAGAGGCCAACTTGCAAAAGTTGGAGGATGTGACACATCTTAATCAAAGATTAGGCATGCGCACATCCCTAATGATGAGATTAGGAGGATAATTAGGATTAAGAAAGGGATGTGACATGTGAGGAATTAAATAAATGTCATATTTATTTAATTCATTCAATGAAAAAGAGGATTAAAGAGATATGATATTTATTTATTAATTAAATACCTTAGGGATTTGGCAGAATTAAGGATATTAATTAAATAATAGCAATATTACTTAATTAATGTAAATAAGGGGATGCTTAGACAAAAGGGGATAAATTTGGATAAATTAAATGTCCAAATTTAGGTGGCTACAGATACAATCCTTCTAGACACCAAAATTATCTTCAACATGATCATAACAACTTAACACTAGAACCACAAGTCATAAGACTTAACCAAAAGGAAATCCAAAGCAACAACATTTCTCCTAGACCTTAGCTAGATACATAGAAAACCACAGTTCATAACTGGTGAACATAACTTGCACTATACAATTTATCAAAGATCAAAAATCTAAATATAGTAGCTTCTAAGAACCTTGATCAACATATCTGAACCATGCAAACATAGGAGCAAATCCTAGAGAAAATCCCAAAGAAAAACTCAAAGCAACCACAGAACACCTACAACCTCTCTTCATTATAATTTTCTTAATATACTCGACATATACAACCAATAACCTACATCCATGACATCAATGCCAACAACCAGTTGATAACTAGTTAACTAGTTGACATCAATAAAAAAACCTTCATTCTTGCAACAATCTCCCCCTTTGGTATTGATGGCAACACATCATGTGAAAAACCATCAAAGACAACACACTAGCTCTGAACACACTTTTCATGATTTTTCTTTCTGTTTCTCCACCTTAGTAGATAATCTTTTTTTTCACATCTTCCTTATTCCTCCTCTCCCCCTTTGACATCAATGGCAAATGAAAAAGATGTTTTAAATTTATTTCTCCTTTGACATTAAAAAAATAGTACTCTTTCAATGAAAAAACATGACACTACCTACTCCCCTTGAGAGGTAGCCACCAAAATATCAATCTAGAAGAAAGATAGATGCAAAGACCCACTAGACTGATGCATCTCCATATGCATATAGTTCAAGAAACGAGGGGAAATGACCCCTAACTTCTCTCAGAGATACTAAAAATTATCTTTAAGAAGAGCCTTCGTAAATAAATCAACAGTTTGATCCTTTGTTGGTACATACTCAAGCTTTACTTCATTCTCCACAACCTTCTCTCTCAAGAAGTGATACCTGATAGATATATGCTTTTACCTCAACTACATCACTAGATTCTTTGAGGTGTTAATTGCACTTTTATTATCATAGAAGATAGACATGGGATCATCATACAATACTTTGATATCTTTCAATGTCTGTTTCATCCACAACATGTGTACAGTAAGATGCAACAACCAAATACTCAGCTTCAACAGTAGATAAGGAAAGTGAATCTTACTTTTTTCTCAACCATGCCACCAATCTACAACCAAGAAAGAATGCACCACCACTTGTACTTTTTCTGTCATCTACACATCCATCCCAATCTACATTTGTATAAGCACTTAGTGTGAAGTCAATATCCCTAGGATACCATAAGCCATAATCCAAAGTACCATTCAAATATCTGAATATTCTTTTAATAGCAACAACATGTGTTTCTTTAGGATTTTCTTGAAATATATCCACAAGACTGACACCATGCATAATATCTAGTCTAGTAGCAGTTAAATATAATATTCCACCAATCATAGATCTATATTTTCTCTAATCAACCTTAGGTGAGTCATCATCTTTGCCTAATTTTCAACCAATCACCATAGGAGTGCATACCAGTTTGAGACCATCCATTCCAAAATTCTTCAACATCTCTTTCACATACTTAGACTATGAAATAAAAATCCCTTTCTCTGTTTGATTAATTTGTAGCCCAAGAAAGAAATTCATCTCTCCAAACATAGACATCTCAAATTCCTTTTGCATTTCTTCTACAAACATCTTACACATAGTTTCATTTCCTCTAAAAATACTGTAATCAACATATATAACCACAATCAACATTTTTTCATTTTCAATTTTAAAATATAGATTACTATATGTTGTACCTTTTTTGAAACCTTGTTGAATCGAGTACCTGTCTAACCTTGCATACCAAGCTCTAGGAGCTTGATTCAAACCATATAAATATTTTTTCAGTCTACAAATCATATCTTTTTGATCTGACAATTGAAATCCTTTTGGTTGTTCCATGTAGACCTCTTCTTCCAGCTCACCATTCAAAAATGCAGACATAACATCCATCTAATAGACCTTGAAATCTTTATGAGCAAAAAATGTTAAGAATATCCTGATAGCTTCCATTCTTGCCACTAGAGAAAAATTCTCCTAAAAATATATGCCTTCTACTTGTGAGTAGCCCTTACACACAATCCTTGTTTTATTTCTAACCACTTCTCTATTCTCATTCAAATTATTTTTAAATACCGACTTTTATCCAATAATGTTTTTATCTACTAGTATATGAATCAATTCCCAAGTTTGATTCTTCTCAATTTTCATAAGTTATTCTTTCATGGATTCCATCCAATTCTCATCATTACATGCTTCACTAACAATATTTAGTTCAATATCATAAATTAAACATAGATTTATCTCACTAGCAACAACTTTGCTTCTTGTCAATACTCCTTTTGTCTTGTCTCCAATGATCTAATTTTTTGAATGATTTTTCTGCACATACTTAGGTGTCTTAGGGGAGATCACTAGAGCTTCTTCTTCTTGTTCATTCTTCTTCTCTTTCTCATCCTTTTCCTATTCTTCCACAACTTCTTCAATCCTCACACAATCAGGCTCATCAAATACATATCCATACACATCAATTGAATTCTTCATTGCTTCATCAACCTTGACATTTGTGCTTTCCAAAATCTTTCTTTTACTTTTATTGAAACATCTATAAGCTTCAATTTTAGTAGAATATCCAAGAAAAATACCTTCATCACTTCTAGCATCAAACTTCCCTAAATTTAATTCATCCCATCTGATATAACATTTGCTTCCAAATACCTTGAAATACTTAACAGTAGGAATTGTTCCACACCATAGCTCATAGGGGTTCTTTGTATTGTTAGCTCTTCCTTTAAATCAATTGAATACATAAACAATAGTGTGAATGGATTCTCTCCAGTAAACTTCCAATAGACTAGCCTCAATAATCATTGATCCAACAACTTCTTGAATTGTTCTATGCTTTGTTTTAACAACTCAATTATGTTGAGGAGTTCTCAGAGTAGATAATTGTATTTTTATTCCATGAACTTCACAAAACATATTAAACTCATGGGAGGTGAATTCACAACTTGTTTTAGACCTAAATCATTTTATCCTTAAGTTTACTTCATTCTCAACCATAGCTTTGAATGTCTCTAATCTATCTAATGCATCAGACTTTTCTCTAAGAAGTGTAACCCATGTATACCTAGAGTAATCATCAATCAAAATCATAAAGTAAATTTCACCTTGTAGACTTCTCACTCTTGTAGGACCACAGAGATTTGTATGAATTAAATCTAATAGTCTAGTAGTATATTGTTCCTTTGATTTGAAATGATTTCTTGCTTGCTTCTCAAATTGACAATTCCTACAAATAGCATTAATAGGCTTTGTAATCCTTGGTAAATATCTCATGGAATGTACTACACTAATCCTTGCCAAATTATTAAAATTTATATGACACATTATCTGATGCCATAACCAAATTTCATTAATCTAAGTCATAAAGCATCGTCCATCAACACCCTTAAGTTGATAGAGATGTATTTCCTTTAGATTTTTTTCCTGCAGCAATCACTGTTCCAAAATCTTTCCTAATTTCACATCTTTCATCCTTAAATATAAGATTATATCCTTTACTGCAAATTTATCCAACACTTAATAGATTATACCTTAAACCCTTAACATAGTATACATCATCAATATTAGGCTTTCCATCAAAACTTATTGAACCTATCCCACAAATCTTAGCACCAATATCATCTCCAAACATAACTAAGCCTCAATCATATTTTTCAAGTTTAACAAACTTACTCTTCTCACCGGTCATGTGATGTGAACAACCACTATCAACAACCCAATAGTTTTTTTCTTGTTTAGCATGTAGGGAAGAGATTATAGTACTTTCACTTTTCTCCTTCTCTAGAGGGAATTCTTGCACTTGTTTTTAAGAATTAGCATAAGTAGGTTCATCTTTTATAGCCAAGAACAAACATTCATTGTCATCAGGATCTCCATAATTAGATTCCTCATTAGAGATACTAGCATCTTCATTCACATAATATGCTTTGTTGATCTTCTTGCCTTTGTTTTCTTTTTTAAATATTTGTTTATTCCTCTTGGCTCTTTCTGGAAATCTGGTAGCATAATGACCTATTCCTCCACAACTAAAGAATTTAAAAGGTAACTTACCTTCATACTTATCAAATCCTTTCTTCATCCTTCTCACAAAGTTACCTTCTACTTCATCAAGATTTTCTTCATTCAGATCTTCAGTTTTTGTAGCCTTAAAATTAGTTTCTAATTTGGATCCATTTCTCAAATTCGGCTTTCTCATCTCATAAGATTTCAGAGTTCCCAATAACTTATCTTTAGTGTAAGTCTTGTAGTCTATATGTTCCTCAATAGCACATACCTTTTCGTTATAAGCATCAAGGAGAGTTCTAAGAATTTTCTTTACAACCTTGAATTCATTTATTGTAGCACCAAGTCCTTGCATTCCAGTTACTACCTCACCTAATCTATGTACATAGGATTTAATTTTTAGACATATGTAGGAGCTCAAACTATGTCCCCAAATTATGCAACTTTACCTCTTTGACCCTTTAATCTCCTTCATGCACCTTCTCTAAAGCATCCTAGAATTTTTTAGCAATCTTCAGATTTTGAACTTTAATCAACTCAAAAAAAAATTGCTTCATGTGCCTTGATCTCATTAGCCATACTTGGAACATTAGCAGGAGGAGTGTAAATAGTCTTGTAAGCTTTCTCCACATCATATCCACAATACTCTAGATATTCTTCCATTAGTATTTTCTAGATGACATAATAAGTTCCATTGAACTTTAAATACTTATAAGTATCTTTAACAGCCATCTCAGACCTTCCTTAAGTAGTTAAGCTCTTCTCTAAGGAACCAAGCTTTGATACCAATTGTTGAACAAGACAAATAAGAGGGGGTTGAATCAGTTGTACCAAATTTTAACTTTTAAAACATTCACCAAAACTTAGATCAATCTTAAATCCTTTACTTTGCTAAAATGATTAAACATTAAGTGTAAGTGTAGAAACTGAAAAGCATCACACAAACACATTAACACCAGATTTATGTGGAAAAACCAATAAGGGAAAAACCATGGTGAGGATTAGCTCACAATATAAGGAATATCAAAACCGATTACAAAGGCTCACTGCCAGAAAAGGATCACTACCAAAACAAGACTAACTGTCCAGATCTGGACTCACTATCCAACAAGGGTTAACCACCTAGTGGGCTCATTTTCATAGAGATAAAAATAATATAGAAGAGATATGTTATAGAGAGAAGACAATCTCAATGCAACAGATATTTCCACCACAATTCACTCAACCACTTGTAGACATGCATGAATGATAGAGTACACCTTCAACTCACTATGTCTAGAAACTTAGCATTTAGAATTCGTACTGATTTTCCACACTTGCATCACATACACACACTGTTTCACATCTATTTCACATCTATCTACTATATTTTTTTGAACTTATCTCTTATTTTTCTTTCACCACTAACTCATCATGTATTTATACCATCTTCAACTTTGAAACATGTCCAAAGTTGGCCATCCATTATTAAATTCAAATTAGGTTGGTGCCAAAACATCCTAGGGTGGAATTAGAATGAGGGTAACCCAATAACATGTTTGATGAGGACCCAAATAGGTCCCAACACGCTTCATGAAATTTGAAAGTAGTGTTCAAGATAAGGTCAACCAAACCAATGTAAAAAACATCAAAAAATTAAGCACACATAACCCTTAACATGATCCAATCCTTCTAGACACCAAAATTATCTTCAACATGATCATAATAGCTTAACTCTAGAACCAAAAGGAAATCTAAAGCAACAACATTTCTCTCGGACCTCAGCTAGATACACAAAAAACCACAGTTCACAACTGGTGAACATAACTCACATTGTACAATGAATCAAAGATCAAAAATTTGGATATAGTAGCTTCTAACAACCTTGATCAACATATCTTAACCATGCAAACATAGGAGAAAATCCTAGAGAAAAACCTAGAGCAACCACATAACACCTAAAACCTTTCTTCATTACAATTTTTTCAATATCCTCAACATATACAACTAATAACTTGCATCCATTACATCAATGCCAACAAAAACCATTTGATAACTATTTAACCAGTTGAAATTAATGACACCTTCATTCTTCCAACACCCTTAGTATAACCAGTGATCAAGGAAAACACTTTGTTAACAAAATAATAAAGGAATTACTAGCTAATTTTATGATCACCCATAATAGCAACACACCATACCATCTACAAGAAAATGGTGCAAGTGAAGCACTAAATAAGATTATAGGAACTACTCTAACTAAGATGTGTGATTGAAACAAGACTGACTGGGAGATTAAAATTCTTGTGGTACTTTGGACACATTGCACTACATGTACAAATGAGCCACAAAACACACTCTATTTTATCTCTTGTATGGCATGGGAACCAGTATACGAATAAAATTCATGGTCCATAATCCCCAAAAAAATCTAAACTTAAGACTCATAGATGATGAATCTATCAAATACCACCTAGAATAATTAGATAAACTAGATAAAGTAAGAAAATTGTCGGCACATCACCTATGGACATAAAGAGGAAGAAAAAAAGCATAGAATGATTGAAATATTAGATCTAAACATATGAAGGTCAATGATAAGGTCTTACTCTATGATAGTAAATTCAAAATCAAGGAAAACTCAAGGTCAGATGGTTAGGCCATTTTAAAATTCATTAGATCCTTGACTCTAGAGAAATGCAACTAAGAACATTAGATGGTACCATACAACAAGCCTTTTCCAATGGAGGATGACTTAAACACTATCATATTCCACCAAAGTAGGGTTGACTTGAGGATAAATCAACATTTTGAAAGAGGGGATGATGTTAGCTAGAAAGAGTAATAGTGTAGACACCACTAAAAAATCCTACTGCATCTTGTCACAAAGAGCTTGCACACCCTAAGATTAAATAGATGCCATCTAGACGAGGGTAGAATAGATGGGTCACGTCCCATCTCATAGATATATGTATAGAGAAAGATATGAATGATAGAGGGAAAATATAGAGAAGGATAATAATCAAGAAAGCACAAACAAATATATGTAAAAACTGTATACGAAATTGTATTATGTGTAAGGATTGCATGTAAGAAAGGAAAGAGATAGGCAAAGTATAGGGGAAGATATATATTGCATTCTTGTTATATGATTATTATAATGGTTACTAAAATTCTATCTATTTGATGTTATCTGTCATTTGTAGATATATAATTAATTAGTTCATCTTTCTTTTGAATTAATTGGCATTTTTTGTTATATGCCCGAGTTTGAGGTATAAAATACAACACTCATAAAGTTCTTGGGGATCAGAACTTTATTTTGTGTTTCCCCAATTTTCTTGCAAACAATAATCATTTTGTTAATTGAATAATATATTGATTTTTTTAGAGTGTAGTATTTTTCTATTCAAAGAGTTTTCCTCACATATACTAGTGCTATTTTAAAAATATGTATATATATTTCTTTTCAACATTTTTTTTGATATTTTATAATAAATTTTAAAGTTTTATGTACATCTATCCTCTCAATATTAGCATAGGAAACTAATTTACCTACCCTTTCTTCCTTAACAACTTTAGTTTCAATATTTAGGTTGTTTAATCTTTTGAGTCATAAAAGGAGTGGGGGCTTATTTAGAAGAGTACTTTGTGATATTATTATATGAAACACATATGAAAAGTGATAGAATTATGAATAAACATGAGACATAAGATCAAACAATGAAAAAAAAGCACCTTCCACACAAAGAGAGTTGCAAATAATGATTTTCTATGTCCTCAACTAGAAAAACTTATAGAATGAACCTCAAGAATCTTCAAGGAGATCTTGTAAGATAATACAATGAAGGGTGAGTTCTTTATAAGAGAAACTCTGAATGATAAAGGGATTAGATCATGAAAAGTATCAACATCACATGTGATGAGACATAATTATCTAATAATAGCTTAGCTAATAAAACAATAAAAAAACTCCAAAGTTTAGTTTAAGTGCATGAAATGAATTACACTAATAATCAATTAAAGATTAATTAATTATTAACTAATGCATGATTACTATAACAAAAAATAAAGAGTGAGGATTGGGGTATACAAAGATTCTAGTAAAAATTTTGAGTTGTGAATATTAAAATAGAAGATCTATTAGTAGACCAAGATTTATGGGGTGTCATAGAAAAGAAAGTTTCTAGAACTAAAAATGCAACCATGATTGCACAATACAATATTATGTACTGAAAAGATAAAGGTATCATAATATTACATCTTGAAAGTTATATTTTTTAATAATGTCTGCAAAGAAATTATTGTGAAGAAATTATGGAAAAAAATAGATGAAATCTATCAAGAAAATTCCATAATTGATATATTTTTTCTATCAAAGAAGGTTAATTATTTGAGAATGGAGGAAGGAGGAAAATTTTCAAACCACCTAAATTGATTTAATGTGTTTTTGGCATAATAAATTTTAGTGGGTGTAAAAATATATGAGTACGAGATGCTTTATACTTTGTTGTATCTGTTGCTTGATTCATGAGATCAAATAGTTATAGCCATTAGGAGCACTTTTATTTACTTGAATGTGGATGATTTTGTTATCTCCTTACTCTCAAAAGAGATTAGGAAATATCTCATGATTACTAAGGAGGTCTTCAACATTTTTGGTAGATCAAAAGAAAAAAGAAAAAAGCATAGAAAACAATGTGAGAATTTGAGATCCAAATCTAAAGGAAAATCTAAGTCTCCTAGAAATTTCAAAGTAATATTCTAGAATTTTAGGAAATCTAGTCATATTTGGAAAGAATGTAAAGAAAATAAGAATAAAAAATATTGATTCTAATTCTAAATGTAGAAATGAAAATGGTGATGCATTAATTCCAACTTTAGCAACTTGTGTAAGTGACAATGCATGACAATTGATTCATATGCATCTTTTTATATGAATTCTAATAGAGATAAGTTTTAAAAATATATTTAATTTGATGGAGGTAAGGTGTAATTGAGTGATGAATCTTATTTAAAAAATTATTTGTGGTAGATTTCAAATTAAATTTCTTGATCATATATTTAAGCCAGTGTTCCACGGAGTTTCCTGAAGGGATGTGTCCCGTTTTGGGTACATGTCTTGAGGATGGGGGGACAAGGGGTCTAAGTTTGGGGATGGCGGGGGGATGGTGAGGGGATAGCAGTAGGGGGGCAACACTGATATACATATGGTACTTGAATAACTAGTTATAAAAAGATGTTCAAAATAACATTTCAAATTAAACTTTGGAAAATTAGTAAAATTGCAAATACTAACATTTTGAATACTTGAATACTATTAGTAATCAAATAAAATATTAAAATTTGACAAATGAAATTGTCGAATTTGAGATTTATATTATATGAATATCGAAGATATGACATGCCACATCATAATATCATATCATAATGATAAAAATGATTACAATGAGTAGCATGAGTACATTGATATCATAATCAAAATAAGTACAAAATAAAAAAATATAGTGAAGGGAGGCCTCTAATCATTCCCAAACTCCTCATCACTCGAACTACTAGAATCCTTGTGATCAAGCTCAGCCAAACTGACACCAACCAACCTTGCATCTGAAGCCAAAATTGAAGCATCCTCATCAATCTATTCTAGCTCCTCTGGCTCTACATCCCACCATGCTACTAGACTTTCTTTGTACAAAAGTGTTTTGTAGTCAATGAGACACAAAGCACTATGTATAGCCACAAGCTTCTCTGCTCTCCTAGAGGTAAGTATGTTCCTCTTAAGAGAGTGGATGAAGCTATATGTAGACTAGTTCCTCTTAGTAGCTGAAGAACTAGAAACCTGAGATAACAATCAAATGGCTAGAGTGGTAGTCAAAGATCCCAATCCATGGCAAGTCCACCACAAAATTGGGTCCTCCTTTGCCATAGTTCGCATATCCATCTTGGTTGCATCTGAATAACCCCTGAGAGTGGAAAATTTGTTCCACTCAATGTGAATCACACTAGCATCTACATCATCATACATCATCTCAATGTACCTAAAGAACCCTACCTTCACCTCTACATCCTCTATCGGTGTCACTCTACCAAGCCTAGTCAAGTACCGCATAGGATTAAGTGCATAGGCTTCCATGTGCAAGGGAGTGTTGAGCTTCTCCCATCTCCTATGAATGATTGGCTAAATGTTCTCATGGTAGAATGCTAATGTGGGGTCCCTCTCTTGCACATCAACCCTCATATGATCAAGTGTAGAATCGATGCACTCATACACCTCTCCAAGGTTAGGTGCATCTGCATCCCCATACCTAATAACCTAGAAAATTGGTTTAATGATGATAATAATATATTTTGCATCAGCCCAGAATGCATCACTTTTTACTATATCCTTCACCCTCCTTCCCTACTTTGTCTTAGACTCAGCCCACCTACTCCAATCTGTTGTCATGACCATGATTTGCAGTGCCTCTTGCAACTCAATCATTATGTCCAAGAGAATGAAATAGGAACCATATCTCGTATAAGTAGGTTTCAGGAACTCCTTAGAAAAGGTCCTAAAGAGTGCATGTGATGTGTGGTGGTTGTAGATAAACATCTACACATCTCTTGCATCATTAACGACCACTCTAATCTAATCAATCTTTCCCATGTCATTGAGTGCATTGTTCATGGAATGCACACAACATGGGGTCCACCAAATATGCCTATAAGTAGCCTCAATAGGTCTCCTTGTAGCTTTGCACACATGTGCAACATCTATCACAACTTGGACCAAATTTTGTGGCTCAACCTCCTCAATAGCATCCCTAAGAACCTTAAACTAAAAATCAACATCTTTGTGATGCCCTGAACAATCAACTGCCTTAAGAAAATATGGGCCCTCAGTACATGTAACCATGATGTTAATGAGTGGATGATGGATAATGTTTGTCCACCCATCCATGACTATGATGCATCTTGTCTTAACCCAACACTCCTTCATCTTCTCCATCAATAAATTGATCTTGGAATAGTTCTTATCCAAGATCGTGGTCCTCAATTTCATCTCACCTAGTGGCACATATGATGGTCCTCCCTTTGAAACCATCGATATCATATCCTTATAACAAGGAGATTGGGCAACATGAAACAAGATGCCATTGGAAAAGAAGAACTTTCCAATGGCATCATCTATCTCATCCTTGAGCTCCACAATAAACAAATCTGCAATGGGGTTACTTTGAGTTTGACTTTGCAATTTCCGTTTCCCCCTCCCCTCTCTTGCATAGGCACTAGAAGAAGAACCTAGTTTCCCTCCTACTCTCATCTACAAAGTATGGTTGGATTTTTGTTACTGGCTATGCTGAAGCTGTGTCCTATGAACCAGAGTAGTAGGCACATGTGCAGCTAGAGTATCATCAGGAACACCCCATAACTTATTTATGTCAACTTTGAATTTTATGTTTTCTAGTTTTTCCAAAAGTTCAAATATCCCCACATCTTTTCCTTTAATTAAAAGAAGGTGTGCATTGACTCTAGTGATGCTCCCATACCACCCCTCACCACAAAAGTTGCACTTCCACCTCCTTGTGCCACCAGATGTTTCTCCTTGCTTGCTTAGATCTTTTGTTGCAAATTGTTTGAGAGGGGATTTGGGATCAAAAGGACCCTTAGCATACTTTTCCAATACTGCAGAAGGGAACTCTAAAGTACTTGCTTCACTTTCCATGGAACTAGTTTGGGCTTCATGCTCAGCCCCATGGTCATCCCCCTCAGTCTCAAGTGCATATTCAGGATCAGTATCACTATGTGAATGAACCTCATCCTCACTCATGCTGATGTCATGAGAGCTCATTGTGACACTGCAATAAACAAATAAATTGTATAAGTGCCTAGTTTCAGCCTAGTTTAACAAATTTTAAAATTTCATGATGCATCTTGATGGAAAGATGAAAAAAAAAAACAATGAGCCTTGAAATGAAAATTCAAAATATGAATATGCATTTGCAGCCATGTATATGGAATTATGATTAATTTTTTAATCATAATTTCATAGACATGGCTACAAATGCATATTCATGTTTTGATTTTCATTTCAATGCCCATTTCAAACATCAAACTACATTTTCAAAATGAATCTAAAAACTTGGAAAACAAAACCAAAAAAATGAAAAAACTAAGAAAAACAGTCATAAAATCCTACCTTGTGCTTGAAAAATCCTTCAAAATTGGTGCAGAATGCTCCTCCTCTTCTTCTTCTTTCTCCTTCTCACCCCTCTTGCACTTGCAGCACCTCGCACTGAATCTTTCACTGACTCTTCTAACTGGTTTTCCTCTTCTTCACCTAGCCGTTGCAAAACATCAAATGCATATGTGAGTAAAAAAATGAGCAATTAGAGACTTTTATTTCATTTAGAGGCTTCGTGATGGGTTCCACAATCCTTTAGGGTTGGGCCCCACACACAAAGAACAATAAAAATAAAAGAAATTTAAAAAAACACTTTAAAACACGTCCTAGTGTGGGGGATGCTTGGGCATCTCTGAGACGCTCGAGGAATGCTTGGACATCCCTAAGATGTCTTAGAGATTCCTAGGCATCCCTCACATCTTCAAGACATTTCTCACGTCTCGGTGGCGGTGGAGGGATGATAGAGGGACGTCTCCTTGGTGTCTCCAAGTCTATGAAACGTTCGGGATGGGGGTACTGAAAAAATTTAGGGGGGGACGTGTCCCCATGGAACACTGATTTAATCTAATTAATGGTGTTTTCTGTAATGCCCTTGCTTTGTATTGCTCTTTTCTAGATTGAATAAATTTTTACCCCTCTTTTAGTAAAAAAAATAAAATAAAAATTATTGGTGTTTTCATATCACTAGGTGAATATGAAACCATTTATTTGCAAGAAAAAATATTTACATGGGTGTGCAATTTTTATTTTCTAATGTAATATGTGAGATGGTTAGAGGTTCTATAATAATTTATAGAGGTTTTATATTGGGCACATTATTTTATCTTGATTGGGTGCATAATTCAGTACTCTTAAAATAATTTCTTCATCTAGATCATTGGATAAAGGATTAGTATCTTCTTTAGCTAATAGTCATGCTTTCTAAGTATCCAAGGGTTTTCTTTCTACAAAGACTAAGTTACTAGCTAAAAGGGTAATGTTATGGCACTATATATTATTCCACATCAGAGAGAAGGTTCTATGGACCTTAAGAAATAAAAATCTCATTGAAGGTTTATCTAACTATAATCTTAAGTTTATTTTTTGTGGATATTACATCTATGAAAAAAAAAAATAGTTTTATTTGAGTTCTTGTAAGTCTTATAGGTTATTAGATCTTATTCATTCATATATTTTTAGTTCTTTGATTCTAAAATATATTTATTATGCCACACTTAATAATGACAATATCATAAGGAAATGGATTTATTTTCTCATAGGAAGATATTAATGTTTTAGTTATTTTAATTTGTTCAAAGCTATAATAGAAATTCAAGATAGTATAAATTAGAAGTTTTTGAGAACCAATAATGGTGGTGAATATTATTCTAAATAATTTTATATCTTCTAAAAGGATTGTGGTATTAAAAGGATAAAGGCATCTTTGTATTTTCTATTAAAAATAGTTATTGAATGTATGAATCAAATAATGATGGAGAAGGTTGATAATTTCTAAGTGGATTTGGCTTGGAACAAATTTTTTAGGCTAATGATATATCCACTACTTGATACCTAATAAAAAATTATCCTACATTAGCTCTTGTTGATAAAATATATATGGATCCATGGTTGCATAGAAAATCCTTCACCAATTGATATTCATGTTTTTTGTTGTGAGGCATATGCACATGTGCCAATGGATAAGCATACTAAATTATATAACAAGGATATAAAATATATTTTATTAGTTATAATTAGTGTGTGAAAGAATACAAAGTCTAGGATCTTGTTATAGAGAAGGTTTTATACAACACAAATGTTAATTTCAAAGAGATTAAATTTTCTTCCCTTTTATTATAGATAGACAAAATTGAAAAGAAAGATGTGGTTTACCTTCCTCCCATAAAAAATAAATTTTAATTGAGAACCCAAATAATACCCATTGTTGAGGACAAATATTCAACCTTAAATTCTTTGAGAGAGGAGGTGAAAATCCACCTTAGCTTTTATAAAGGCCAACATGGTGGAGACAACCACCAAAAAGGTATTACCATAGCAATTTTAGATGTATTTTTTTCTTCAAATAATAACAATGATGAACCTAAAAAGTGTGCAAAATTCTTTAGGTATGCATGATGTGGAGTCCTAAAAAATTTCCATGAATGAACATGCTAGTGTGAATAGTGACATTATCAAACTAGTTAGCTTTTAGCCTACCTAAGAGAGTCACATTCACACTAGTTAATTCTCCACTTAGGTGATTTTTAATTTTTTCCTCACTTCTTGTGGTTGAGATGCGTGTAATCACCTTTGACACACCTAGTTCATGCACACTTGACACATGCTTAAAAACTTGTCATTTGAGCTTATATATGTTGCATATTTAGAGGGTTAGTCAATTGTTTATTCCTACCTTTCCTATATATGCAAGGCTCTTATTGTACATTTATACACTCTCATTTGTAAATGATAGTTGTATCTAGGTAAAATGGTTAAAGCGTACATAATATCAAAATGTTGAGACCACAAAGCAAATATCATGAAATAAAACCCCAATACATCAACAAACTTGTGAGAACAAAATACATAAAGAAAGAAATGTAATTGAAAACCCTCGTGATGTGTTTCTCTCACTCCATTTTGTTGTCCTTCTTATTCTTTCAATAGATTTGATGTGTAGCTCTCAAATGTGATCAAATGCACTAAATATTGAAAGCAATTTGATGGAATGATTGCAAGGAAATCGAAGATGTATTCTCCACTAAATTGAGAAACAAGTCCTCAATTTATAGATTTTGAAAAAATAATTGAATGGACAAGATTGAATACGAGGATAAGTTAGAAGGGAAACTTGAATTTAAAAGTGGATTAACAAAATGAGTTAATTGAAAATAAATTAAGTATTTATTTTCATCAAAATATACTTTTTCTAAAGTGGGGGGATGAAAGAGTGAAGGATGAGTTAAATTGAGAAAGAGAAGAGTTAATTGAAAATAAATAAGGAAACTATTTATTTTCAACTAAAAGCTGCAATTTCAAAAGTGGGGAGTGGATTTGGAAAATAAGAGTCATGAGTGAAAAGGGGAAAGAGTTAAGTGAGATATAAATTAGAAAATGGAAGAGATAAATGGGAATGAAAATTGGAAAGTGGAAGAGAAAAGTGGAAGAGAAGTGAGAGAAAGTGGGAGAGATAAGTGGGAATGAAATCTAGGTGAGCATAATTAAATATTTTATAATTAAATAAGATGAATTATCCTCACGTTTCAAAATTAGCAAGTTTAGGGATGATTGAAATTGAAGACAAATTAAATAATTAAAGAATTATTTAATCTAAGAGGAATAGTTAGGAAGAAATAGTGATGAACATTAATTAAATAATGAAAATTATTTAATTAATGATGGTTTAGAAGAACAATAATTAAATAATTATTTAATTGTAGAGAATTAGAAGAGGAATATTAGCGCTAATTAAATAATTTTAGACGAAAAATTAGTGAAAAAGTGTCATCAGAGACCTAAGACAATTTTCAGTGTCTACATTTTGCCCCTCTTTGAGACAATGCGATTTTTAGTGTTGTTTCAAAGAAAAATTAAAAGAGCATGCCCTAGTAGACCAAGAGATGGAGGTAGGATACCCCCTTGAGAGATTGTTTATGCATTAAAGGCATGAATGATCTCTCGAAATAAGAAGAATGTTAGAGAAAAATGAAATGCGATGAAAGAGATGAATGGTTAGTAAGGAGTGAAGAATGATGGTTGAAAGAGACGAATAACAATTAGTAGCGATGAAACCCTTGCTTTCATAGGTGCACTTTATTTTAAAGAGCTATTTTTTATTTTGCAAAATGGATGCAGCGCACCATGGCATAGAAAGCTAGGGTGATGATCCAGTCCCTTTTGCATAAAAATAGATAGTCACAGACAAGGAATGTCCTAACACATACTTAGGGAAAATTTTCCCCAGTCGTTTTGTCAAGAAAAACCGTAGACAACAATCAAATAAAAGATGAGTTATGAGACATCATCACTCCTCTAAATCCTTTATTGGACATCCTCAAGGTGGCTAGTAACATGACCAAAGAAAATCCAAAAGATAAGACAAAATAGACCAACAAGATCAATGGTCATTCAAATTATTTTCCAATGTGTTAAGGGACGAAGTGAGTAACAGGTTGATTGTTTTGACAAGGCCTGGTTTTAGGAGAAGAAACATGTCGTATAAGACGTCAAATCTAGTTTTGATCATGCAACTACCTGTATAAGGAAAATGACAAAAGGGGATAATGACAAGGTCTGGTTTCAAGAAGGACACATCCTATATAAGACCATTGGTTTTGATTGATTTAACTGGTTTGATTGATTTCACAAATGATTGATTTGACTTGGAGACTTGTTGGCTTGCTTGTCATGTTGATTTAGGATTTGTGTGTTTGAAGTTTAGATGATTATGTCGTGTCTAAGCTGACATTGTTTGATTTATTTTGACTGACCTGATGAACTCTAAAAGACTGACCTAAGTGGCCTCGGGGGCACCTCAACTGATGGCCTTGCCTACATCTAGTCACAAAGGCAACATAATTTGATAATGATAAAGACTAACATGACTAACTTTGACTCTATTTTTTGTGATTTTTGGAAGTTATCTGAATGTTTTTGGGTTTTGACATGTTTTGATTTTTTTGGGATTTTTTTCAGGACATTTTATGATTTTTATGGGATTTTTTTTCAAGACATTTTATGATTTTTATGGCTTTTTTTAGGACATTTTATGATTTTTTTGTCTTTTTGATTTTTTTTTACTTTTTTTTCGTTTGGGGTTTTATGAGGATTGTGAAAAATGCATGTGAATGATACCTACAAGCAAGCAAGCAAGCAAGCAAGCATGCACAAGAATCCAAGGACATACATGATCTTGCCCCTAGTCAAGCTGAATACCAATTGACAGGTGATGATGATGATGACGATGTTGTTTGACACGGGAAGGACACATCCCAAAACAACGTGAGGATGATGATAATGTGACTAAAGGATCAAGGTCTATAGTAAGGCTAGGAACAAAGCCAAGGAATGTTTTGGATGATGTACAAGGTTGCAAAGCAAGATTATATGGATTAGGCTTATTGCATTTGGAATGACTTCTTTTCAAGATTGAATGGGATTATGGATGATCCTTAGACCGTTGACAAGGAAAAACCAAGATATATGATAGGCATGAAAGAATGATGGGTTGATTTTGGTAATGAGGATTATTGGCTAGAAGAATTATCATATGGTCTCCAAGGACAATGTCGCATAGGAATATTTTTTTATCTCTGATGTATGGGTTTGGAAAATGCTATGAAGGCTATGACATAACATTTCATGGATAGTGTACAGCCAAAGGATAGACATGTCAAGAGTTTTTCCAAAGCATGATTTATGTTTGTACACCAATCCTTATCAAGATCAAAGTAGATGGGAAAATGGATAGAAATGATAGGGATTAAATGGATAGATAGAGATTTCATAAGAAATGTCATGTGAAAGGTATGAGAGATGAGACAACTTGCCCCCAACTATAATGGTCCACATAGATAATTGTTTTTACACATGATTCCTATTTTCCAAGTTTTCATCATGGTACTTATCCAAAGTGCCACTGACGTGGTTTTCACTATTGGACAAAATTTTCCTCTTTACTTTTTTTCTTTTTCTTTTTCTTTTCCTTTTTTTTGATTTTTTTGAATTTTTTGATTTTTTTTAGGACCTTTTTCTCATTTTTTTGTATTTTTTCAGGACTTGATATTTTAGATGATTATTGATCATGTTGAATCCATTGATGGTGTTGATGCAAATAATGGTGCCATGATATGCCAATAATGACCTTTATGTAGCAATTTCCTTGTCAGGATTATAACGCTTGCATATAACTAATTGATGTCACTGTGATCCTTTCTGTTACTAGAGTTGGCTTTATCAAAATACACACATCACGATAGAGTGCCATGAGAGTCCTTATGATAAAAAGTTGTTGCCAAGATGTGACGGATTCGTGAGGTATGTATTTTGGAATGATGGATGATGGTATATGTGGAAGGATTGTTTGGATGTTTGGATGAATCATTTTTTATTTTCCAAACTTGAGATGTTGGATGGCGGAGTTTGGAATTTTGATTGGGATAGCATTTGGAACCAACGCTTTTATATGTCTTGCTTGAAGACCATTTTGAAGGATGTGGAAATTTATTATATGTGGGAGTCCTCTTTTCTTGTGACTCCACATTTTGGTTAAATTTTACTTTTGGAATATTTTCTTTGCTTGATCCATTTTAACTTCATTTGTCCACTTGGATTTTTGATTGATTCTATGGTATTTGATATTTTATTTTGAACTTTGGATTTGTAATAATTTTCATTTTCTTTTTGTTGGTTCCAATCAATAGATGTAATGAATTGGGAATTATGGTTTGTGGTGTGGATGGAAGGAGTGTTGGCAACAGTCTTATGGTAAGAACTACTCATGACCCCCATTTTGATGTTTGTATCTAATAAAGTTTCCCCCAATATCAAGGAGGTACCACTAACATCATTAGATTTGTTGATTGAAGAATAGCCAAGACCTTGATGTCCAAAATTTTCCTGAAACTGTACTAGTTCTCAAATGCTTTGCTAATGTAGGCCTAGTCCTTTTCCTTGATATTGCATGCTCTAATAGATTTTATTTGCAATGGGGTATTTATTGTTTTAAAAGCAAGATTATATTCCATCATTGTGTATGTGGACATTATTATTTGGTATTTTATCATCCACAAGAAAGCTTGCTCTGACAAAGATAGATGATCCTAGTTGATAGGATTTCATAGCTTCATTGACATGTTAGATATATTTCTTATTGATATCTTTGGTTTGATTTTGTGAAACATTGGATTTTGATGGTTCTTCAAAAGATATCAGTGCTTCCAAGTCAATGTAGAAACCTTCCTTATGGTCGTTATCATAGAGTCCAGTGAATTCATCTATAGCTTGATCATTTGCAAATATGTCTAGAGTAGGAGACTCTTGTTCTAGAGGAAGATCATCTATGTGTCCCATGGAGGAAAGTGTCTCATTTTCTGAAATGGATGTAATTTTAGTTTGGATAGGGTCATATTCAAATGTGGGGTCATGGGAGGTATAAAGGTCAATGAGAGGATCATTTTGGACTTCATGTTCAAGGGTAGAATCTTGGTCAAAAATAGGTTTGTCTTGGGTGACAAGATTGTCTAAAAGGATTTCTTAGATGGACTTAAGGATGGGGTCATGGAATGGACTACTTTGATCTTGACATGAAGGTGAAGTTATGATGTCATGCCTTGTATTTTCCGCTTGACATGTATTCTCAAGTTTAGGAAATGGAATGTGACTTTGGACAAGGATATGATTTCATGACTAAATCTAGCAAGCATATCAAGCTGAATGGAAGACATGGTGGTGAGATGAAGTCTAGAAAATGATAATGCAAAGGTATGACTTAATCTTAAGGTATGCAACCTAAGCTATGTTTTTTGGATTTTTTGAAATAAGGTATGCCTAAATGCAATGCAACTATTTTTTTTGGATTTTTGAATATATAGGGATGCCTAATAATGATGCCTAGATTAAGAGTCAAAGCGATGATAGTGTGGAATGAAGAGATAGAATAGCATGACATAGTATGAAGTGTAAAACCTAAGATATGGTTGCTAATCAAACTAAGATAGGTATCTATGGGGAATGTATAATGCAAAAGGATGAGGTGATGGATGAATGAATGATGGTAAAAATGAAGTGAACACATCCTTGGTTTAAATAGGTTTAAATGTCAAGCTTGTTTTGGATGTGTTGGCCTAGTTTTTGTCAAGGTTTGAATGTTATAAGTTTTAGGTGTGGTGTTTGTTTGAGATTTGTTTTGAACACACACAAAAGACATAGCAGACATAATGGTTTTTAGTTTGTTCTTGATTCAAGATGAAAACAATCATGCACAATCCTAGGGTTGGCAAGGACTATATTCACTAGATTCCCACTTGGATTAACCAGTCGTGCTTATTCTTATCAGATGACTTAGAATCTTGTCCACACTAGCTCCCCTCCATGGAACTCACTTCTTTGGGTTAAACAAGCTTTGAGTTATCATGAATCTCCCATGACAAACTCTTCATCTCTACTAAGAACCATGAGTATGTGGGATGGCTTCAAAGGTCCTACCTCCTACGCCAACAAATAGTTCAGGATTTTTGCTACTAAAATAGTGGTTCTTAGTGAATACTCGGGGACCTCATGAGTATCCAATAAGCCACTTAAGGCTTTAATCACTCTATTAGGGGCTCTTATACCTTTAAAAGAAAAGGTAGGTACCCTATTTCGAATGACATTGCATGGATAAGGCCTACATACCATGAGGACTTGACAGTTTAGTCTTATCCATTTATATACTGGTCTGAGCAAAAAAAAATGGTTGGAGTCATTCCCTCTTTCGAGGGAGGCCCCTCTAAGGGATTAACACATAAAAATATGGGTTTGGCTTTCTAATCACTGAGTTTGCACAAGGTGAGAGCATAATACCTACCATCTTTACAAGCACAACAAACAGTGGTTTATTAACCCCCTAGTTAAATCTACATGGAAAGAAGATAGTTGTTCTTTTTAAGCACCAAATGAAATGTTTTCTAATCTAAAAGATAATTAGTTTCAAAATCAAGTCTTCAATGAACGTCCTGCATCAAATGTCATTAGTAATTTCAAATTTAAGTCTTCGGCAAACATGTGTTTATGTTTCAGCTTTCGAGTCTCTAACATGTAAACCTACAAGAGAAAAACCAATGATTAGCCACATAATCAAAAATTAAACTATGAAGGAAAAAGACATTAATTCTAAATTAGAAACTAATCTAAAATTAAAAATTAATTAATCTAAATTAGAAACTAATCTAAATTAAAAATTAATTAATCTAAATTAGAAACTAATCTAAATTAAAAGTTATTTCAAATTAAAAGCTAATTCAAATTAAAAGCAAATCTAAACTAGAAATTAATCTAAAATTAAAAACTAATCCAAAAATTAATCTAAAAAATTAAAAGCTAATCTACAATTAAAAATTTATCTAAATTAATAATTAATCTAAAATTAAGAATTAATCTAGAATGAGGTTAATTCCACCTTAATTTGAAAGGATTTGATCAATTTAAGTCATGATTAAATGTAATTTGTTGTTCATTTTAAATACTTTGCCTGCATGAAATGTGAATTTTTTTGTTGTTCTTTGATCCAAATCCTAATTAAGACTATGTGATAATTGTAGGATTTATTTTAAACCAAAAATAAATAAAAATTGTCATCAATTTTAACCCCAAATTAGGCTATGTGAAATTGTAGTCAATTTAAAACCCCCTAATTAGCATTAGATGAAGACTTGTTGTTCATTTTAAACCAATTGAAGGAATCTTCAAAGAAACTCTAAATGTTAGATTTTCTTCCAACTGTACAGATCTACAATCAAAGTCACCAAAGCACCTAAAACCCCTACAAAAACCCACAAAATTGGATCAAGTGTAATGCATGTTCGCATTAGGTTTACAAAATGTATCTAGGGAAAATGGTTAAAGCATACATAATATCAAAATTCTTAGACCACAAAGCAAATATCATGAAATAAAACCCCAATACATCAATAAATTGTGAGAACAAAATGCATAAAGAAAGAAATGGAAATGCAAACCCTCGTGATGTGCTTCTCTCACTCCATTTTTTTCCTTATTCCTTCAATAGACTTGATGTGTAGCTCTCAAATGTGATCAAATGCACTAAATATTGAAAGCAGTTTGATGGAATGATTGCAAGGAAATCAAAGATGTGGTCTCCACTAAATTGAGAAATAAGTCGTCAATTTATAGATTTTGAAAAGATAATTGAATGGACAAGATTGAATGTGAAGATAAATTAGAAGATAAACTTGCATTTAAAAGTAGAGGACAAAATGAGTTAATTGAAAATAAATAAAGTATTTATTTTCATCAAAATACACTTCTTTGAAAGTGGAGGAATGAAAGAGTGAAGGATGAGTTAAATTGAGAAAGAGAAGAGTTAATTGAAAATAAATACTATTTATTTTCAACTAAAAGTGTCATTTTGAAACTGGGGAGTGGATTTGGAAAATAAGAGTCATGAGTGGAAAGGGGAAAGAGTTAAGTGAGATAGTAAATAGAAAATGGAAGAGATAAATGGGAATGAAAATTGGAAAGTGGAAGTGAAGTGAGAGAAAGTGGGAGAGATAAGTGGGAATGAAATCTAGGTGAGGATAATTAATGATTTTATAATTAAATAAGATGAATTATCCTCACCTTTCAAAATTAGCAAGTTTAGGGATGATTGAAATTGAAGACAAATTAAACAATTAAATAATTATTTAATCTAAGAGGAATAGTTAGGAAGAAATAGTGATGAACAATAATTAAATAATTAAAAAAATATTTAATTATAGGGAATTAGAAGAAGAATATTAACTCTAATTAAATAATAAATTATTTAATTAGTTTTAGATGAAAAATTAGTGAAAAAGTGTCATCAGAGACCTAAGACAATTTTCAATGTCTACAATAGCTATTTTATTATAGATTATTATGTTAATTAGCAGGAGGCTATTTTTGCTTTCAAATCTTATCTTATCCAACATGGTATTAAAGCCATGGTTGCATGAAATAAATTGCAAGCATAAACCATTCCAATGTGTTTGTAGGAGAGTGAATAAAAAAATCATTCTTTGTTGTATTTATGTTGAATGAAGTGATAGATTTCATGAAAATTTTATGTTTTGGACATCTACATCAAAATTCTAATTAGATAGCACAAGGGTTAGACAAGTGAAAACTTTGTGGTGGTTGGTGCATTGGGAAGCGGGTGTGAGGGTTTGTGTGCTTAGTGTACATCTAGATTGTAGGTGGGGAGGTCGAGTCCTCCCCCACAAGGTTTGTATATGTGTAATCCTCCTTGCTTTCTTGGAATTTATTTTCATTAAGTGGCTCCATTTGTGTCGTATGTGGGTTAGGTGGTTTTTTGGTTTTCCTACTGTCTTTGTGTGTGCCTTCCATTTTTCATTATTGTTTTCTATTGATGCTCTTGTGTAGTGGGGGTTCTTGGCTCTTCTAGCATTTATGGACGGGGGTACAAACCCCCATCCCAATGCTAGTATTGGCCGCAATAAAGAAAACCCTTCAAATTTTGTAAAGTCTTTAAGGATATAGTTGCAAAGAATGGGTTGGTGGTGCCTAAAAATGCCAAATTTCTGGTTCAAACCAAGTGGGGAGGCAATAAAGAAAGGCTCAATGGTAGAGAGGAAGGTAACCATCCCTCTTCTAACCCTAATCCTCTAAAACTCACTTCGATTGTAGAAATGAAAAAAGGTAATTAACAGTGAAAGAAGTAGGTTAAAATAAACTTCCTTATTCATGGTGACAGTGGATGTAAACAAAATTCCTGCTAGGAAATTTCTTGATAATTGGTTTGCTAGTGTTTGGTCTAGAAAATTTGGTATTCAAATTAGTTTTTGTAGGATGATCCAAAAATGATTATTTATTATTTTTCTCAAAAACCACTTGATGTAGGAAAAATTTGTGTCTAAGTCCTACTAGGATGTGAGTGGTTGTGTTTTTAGAGCCTTGCCATGGTTTCCCTTGGACATTACTGAAGAAGTTTTGGCTTTTTCTTCCCCTCATTGGCTTGTGATTAAAACAATCCCCCCGTCAAGTTTTGGAAATTTATTCCCTATTTTTTGGCCCCAATTGGGAATTTGGTGCAAGTGGATGAGATGAAGGCTTCAATTCCCCATCTTGACACTCATTTTATGGTTTTGTTGGCACCGATAGTTGAGGTTCTTAGTTGCGTAGAGTTGGATGTCAATATAAATCACTTCATCTATCACTTGGAAGTTTTGGGTGACATAAATTTGTGCTACCTTTGTCAAAAAGAGGCATATCTAAAAAAACTACTCAATTATCTAGAAAAGCATGGTTAAATGTATTCCTAAAAGTGTCACTGCCCAAAACCCTAACTAGGTGGATGCAGCTGAGAACTTGGGTTCCAATCCCCTTGGGAATTTTGCTAATGATGCCTTTCTTTCCAATTTTAGTCCTTGTGCTATCCCCTCATAGTGTCAAGAATCTCCTCTCTCTATTGAAAGGTCGAATGGTGGCCTCATGGGAAATGTGCCTCAATCTCCCTAGTCTGGGTCACATGATAGTCACCTAGCCCTATGACTGTTGGTTGAAACCTCTGAGGGTAACCCTCCTTTAAATCTTCCTCTTCCTACCACAACCAAGAATCTCTTTAAGCCCCTCTCTAGATAATGTGATGGGGGCATTGTTGCTTCCTCTCCTGTGGTAGGTAATAGTGATATTGTATCACTTGTAGAGAATATTGTTCCCATTTTTCTCCAAATCCACCTCTGAGGTTGTCATTAATAAGAATAAAGTTTTATTACAAAAAATTGAATGCACAACAGCTTACTCTACACTCTATTAGGAAGAAAATTTAAAAACAGATTAACCCTAATACTTCTCTTATGCATGAG
>VDFB02027544.1:0-17325 GCA_007258455.2 Sequoia sempervirens | reverse complement strand
TGCCCAAAAACCCTAGGTTCTTATGTTTTTAGGAGGGTTTTGTCATTTGGGGTCTATATGAGCACATAGGGTCCTAAGACCTAGAAAATACCCTATTTTGAAACACAATAAAATACTATTTTTAGGTGTGGAAACCTAGTGTGAAGATTTAAAGGGGTCTCTTTGTAAAAATGGCCTAATTGGAGGCCTAAAAGTGTGAAATTCTTGATTTTGAAGCTTTTGATCCAAAGGAGTGATATCTGAGTTTTTGATATGTTGAATGACTCTGAAATGGATCCTTGATTCTATGATCTGTTTCTCAGGTTTTTTGGAAGGATTTGGCCAAAAGGAATGCTAGTGTTAAAAGGCGCGTTTTTGAAGGTTATGTTGAATCTGACTTTGAGATTGCATTTAAATGGCTAAATTGTCATCATTGACTTGTTGAGAAATGTTGTCAGGGACTTGGTGGAGGTTTGGTGTTGTTTTTCAAAATTGAAGGGTTGAGACCCTTGAGGGTGAGTTGATGCTTGCAGATTGAAGGTGTTTCAAGGAAGAGTTCATCATTTTTGAATTGACACTAGTTTGTTGTGAGTTTAATCTTCACCTTAGCTCTGCATCATTCATTGAGTTATTTGATTTGAATGTGATTAGGATTCTTATTATTCCTAGTTTATTTATTCAAAATTTATTTTTACGATCCATATTTTGGCATGCCCAATGGGACCAACATCCCTAATATTTAAAAACTTTGTGAGAAATTATATGTTTTTAGTAGTTACAGGATGGAATGACACAACTGATTGACCTTTCACCACAACTGATCAAAATTTCATCATAGTTAATTCTACATATTATGCATTTGATTCTAGAAAAAAATTATAAATTGGATGATTTTGCAGCTTGATTAAAAATTCACCCATTTCCATTGATCTGCACCACCCATCTCTACTTTTACTGTACTCTGATCGATAGAGTAGCTCTTGTCTGTTCTTGCAAAGGATTTAGCTCTTTGGTCCATTGATACATCGCATTGGTCTCATTTACTACTCTTCATAACATCGGACTGTAATTCCATTATTATCCTAAGGCTCTTGTAATCCATTTCTTTGCAGGGAGTCTTTGATTCTTTTATTATAGATTGAAAATTGGATTATTAATTCTACTGTAAATTGATTGAGCCTACAAGCAAATCAATTGGACTTCATTACAGTTAAATGTCTATAGCCACAGTACAACTAACTGGAATTCCACTGCATCATTAGGGATCGATGCACACAGGCATTGTTCAATTGAATTCTATTTCTACACAATTTTGTCTATTTTGATGCATTTGATTATGGGTTTGATGCATCTAATTTTAGAGTATTCACAATTGATCTAGGTTTTGATATTTTTTTTGTCTAACTCTTTTTGTGGATATTTTCTATTAACTGGTTTTTATAGCTTGGAAATCACTAGGAAGAGATAAAAACTCTAAAACCACTTACATATCTGCTACAAGTTTATTATTTTCATTTCTAGATTAGCTCACATTTCAAATTTTTAAAGGAAATAACCTTGTTTACCATGTTTGGTGGATTCATTAGTGTATATTCTCTCCCCTTGTGTCTAGTGCGAGCCTAGGGATAAAAAACACCCTTGAATCCATACATTTTTTTTAAACTTGAGGAGTGCTAGTGTGTATGCTCTCCCATTTCATCTCATGCAAGCTTAGCGATCTGAAACACACACATCTTCTTTTTTTATTTTTATTAGGAGGCTTGCATGGGGATTTGATCACCTCGAGGGTGACCTCAACCATGTTTTATAGTGGGGCATATAAAGGAGTGAGAGTGAAAGTTATACCTCAAAGTATGGCCAGCGTTGTTCAAGCCAAGCTGCAAGACCCTCAACCTATCAAGACTTGTTAGATGAGGAGAAAAGGGAGACCTATTGTACAATTTTTGCACACACGCCCCACCGGAGGCGGGGACCCTCTTTTTTTCTTTTGCATCTCCACATCTTGGCTTTGTCAATTTTTAATTTTTCTTTTCTTTAGAGGTTATTTTGGGGTTAAGTCCAGATTTGATTTGATGAAGGCAATAGTTTAAGGCATCTTGAGGGTTTTGGAGAAATACACCTGTCATGGATTTTGGAAATGGGGATTTTGAAGTAAATTTTCAATGTCATATGTAAATATTTTTTGCACCCATGGATAGAGAATTAAAAAATTGGCTAGGTTTCTTTTTAAATTTTCAAAAATTCCTTCTTGGTAAAAAGTTATGGAGTTTCAGAGATTTCAATCAGGTAAGGAATTCAGAAAATTCTTCTAGTCGTGGACTCCCTAAAGTTCCTATCACTCGGAAAATCCTTCCTAATGAGGATTCCCCGAAGTTCTTATCACTCAGAAAATACTTCTTGTTGTGGATTCCCTAAAGTTCCTATCACTCAGAAAATCCTTCCTATCACTGATTCCCTGAAGTCCCTGTCACTCAGAAAATCCTTCCTATCACAGATTCCCAAAGTTCCTCACTCGCAAAATTATGTCCTGTCTGGATTTTTTGAACTTCCTATTGTGGATTTCCTGAACTCCTAGAATCTCCGAAATTTCTTAATAGGGTTAAATTTATAAAATTTTATGATGGAGTAATTTCTTTCTAAGGGTTTATTTATGCTTAAATTTAATGTTTTATGGATTGGATTTTCACATGTGAGATACTAATGATTATATTTTTTTCTTAGGATTAAACAAATCAAAAGGGGACTTGCATATGGATTCGTGCCAGGAGGAAAATCTAGAAAAGATTATAACTGAATATTACATGTAATCTCAAATATTAAATGTGGGGCTTGTATATGAATATGTGCCACCAACTATATGCCAACTAGAGGATGTGTCTTAAACAAGAGGGACACGTGATGCTACTTTATTTCTCCAATCAGAATTTTTTATCAAGATTGAGGTGGTAGATTGCTTTTTTCTCATTGCTCCTAGTTGTACTATAATTATGTTGATTGGATGATAGTGTACCTAGATTTGTGAAATTCTATGTAACCTCCTGATGATTCTAGAAGAGTGATCTATGACATTGGATTAATTTAATCCTAGCCATTGAAATTGTAATGTAAAATCTATAAAAGACCAATTCCTTCTCATGTGTGAAGGGTTAAATGATAGAGTTAGACTTGGTTAGAAATCTAGAATTGGCTAAGTTAGGAGAAGTTAGAAGTCAACAGGAGTAGCTATAGGAGAGGAGAGAGTAGGAAGACTATTATGTAAATTCTGGAGTACCTAACATAGTTGAGTTGTTGATTTGGAAAACTCTAATTTTAGCCTCTTGGAGCAACCTTTATGGCTCTTTGTTCTGATTCCTGCCAAGCATAAATGCTATCTACCTTTACAATAAATGATGGTCGTGAATGATGTCTGATCAATCTCCTCAGCCTCTATACTCTTCAGAGTCATTGGATTGTGTTAATCGTAAGTTAGTCGAGCTCGCTATACTGTGCCAAGTCTAATCCAGCATGGACGCTTGCTCTATAATATACCAGAATTCAAGTACTTGAAATGAATATCTATAGTCCAGAAAATATTTTAGCTCTCAGAAGATTGGCACCATTCTTGTGGATTTGTAGGGCTTGTCCTTGATGGGGGCCAGAGGCTGGGTTTGCATTTCCAGGATCTCAGCCCATCTGAAGCATCTACTGGGCTGGCTGTGGGATTGATCTTAGAGCAAAATAGATCTCTAAAACCCTTATCTCTTTTGATCTTTCTTTAAATCTTGGTTAGTTTAGGAATGAATCAACATCACCACAATGCTATATTTGATGATAAGTATACTTCCAGCATTGTTAATTTGTAAGGCCTCTTGTGATTACCAACAAATCACATTTTCACTGAGTTGTTTGTTGCATTGTCAAGACCTGACATTAGAGACCTTGGGGTTATCTCTTGAGGCTTGCTAATAGAGATTTACCTTTGAAGAGAACAAGGATATTACATTTTGTCTAAGTTGTTGCTGTGTAGAAAACACCATCAACAGATTGGCACTAGAAGGAGGGAATGAGTGTAAGGAAACATTGTTGGAAGTTGAATGAATCTTCATGTTGAAAATCTGAGATATGATAGATCTCTAAATCTAAAGTAAAAATTCTAAGTCGAGATGGAAAAGTAGTCTTATGTTTTTCATGATGGAAACAGTCTTCAAATTGATATTCCTCAACTTCATGAGTCTCTGAATAAGAGAATGTATCTTTGGAATAGTAAGGGTGTGCATCAATATGCATTATTAGACAAGTGCATAATTCATAATACCTATGGGCACAATGAGTTGGAATGTCTTAACCTTTTTGGGTAGAATCGAGATGGTTTTGCAAAGGGAGATTTCGCGGAAGCACCTCAACCACCATTCTGCTATATTGTTAGAGCGCCTTTGATGTTGCAGCTTGGAGGTATCTAAGGGAGCGGAAGCGAAAGATCAACTCCTAAGGTGGTGGTAGGTGCTCTGCGTAAAGATTCCCCATCTAAATGGTGAGAGTCTATAATACATCCCATCTGTGACCACGGTTATCTGTGTGACATTTCACGCCAGTTGGGAGACATCCGGAGGGAAAAAGAATAATTCATCTGGCTAGGAATGGGACAAGGTAGAAGCCATAACAAACTGGATCCAAAGAATGCAAAAGTGGGTCTTGAGCCATCCACAAAATGTAGCTTTAATGCATAAGAATATGAAATACATCCACAAGTACCAAAAGGTAATTGATGAAAATTTAAGTGAAGAGCTGCTTATAAAGATCAAGGATGTTGGTCCTACAGAGGCAAGCCAAGGGTTTGAATTGGAGAATACAATAGAGGATGAGCCACAAGAGAAAGAAGTGATTAGTTAGAGTACTTCTATTCATGATGAAGATCCAACATAGGCTAGATATGGAAGATTCTTTGCCGCTGATTTATGGCTGGACGGTCGGGCTAATGAGATATAGATTCTACCTAGAGGAGTTGTTGTTACTAAATTGGTGTAGGATACATGATGAGGAACATTCAGAATTCACATGTTGCCAATGTCAAACAACAATTAATGAGGTGGAACAAAAATTACAATTGTCAAACCAAACAAAAGATGCACATGAAGCTACATCAAATGAATCTCCAATTGAAGAATTTCAACAAGTTGCTAATAAATTTTTTGAACAACATGAGGCAGCCATGGAGGAGATTGGGTCTTCAATAAAGGAGATACAATGAATGTCTCATGGAACAAACTGAAGATTTTGATGAAGAAGTTGATGTTGTTAATGGCCATGATTTAGACTTTGAGCTTGCAAAGATGATGAATGGCAGGGAGTTCTCTCATTTATCAAATTTTATTTTTCCTCTATCTAGTGATGAATTGAGCATTGAAAATTCATAAATCTTATGTATTAATGATGTGGTAGCTAATTTCCATGATAATATGTAGGAAAATTTGAATGATGCTAAGAATGGTAATTCTATAGTCACCATTGATGGGCATGACCACACAACTGCTAGTGAAAATAGACTTAAAGATCAATTTGTAGTGGTTTTTGATGAGCATTCACATGAACAAGTTAATACACATAAGGGTTCTTGTGAATTCATCATTGATCCCTCATGAAGGCATTCAAATAGGTGAAAAGTTCCATCATGTTAATTCTGAATTTGTTCAATCTGAATTTCACCTTCAATGATTTACTGATGACTTTGACTCTGTTTTACATGTTTTGAGCACAAAAGGAGTGTTGCACCATCAGTGGAGACCTCCTGACAACATGGATATTAGATCTTCACAATTGGATGATGAAAAACACAACATTCTACTTGCACAAGTGTCACACCAAGTTATTTATTTCCTTACTGTGAATTTTGAAGCTTATGAATTTGATTATAGGGGTTTAGGGAAAAAAAATCGCATATGGATTGGTCACAGTTTTAATGAGTTACCCCAGTTGCTGATTATTCTTGATTCTAACATTGAGTTTGAATGTTGCAATATTGAGATTTATTTTGTTGAGTATAAAGATGAATTTGCATTCTTGAGGACTATAACTATCACCTTATTGCTTGTCCATGCATTGATAAACCATATAGGGGTAGGTCTTAGTTTTCCATGTCTGATCATGAGTCACTTTGAGTCTCTTTGTACATAGCTTTGATTTGAATAAACGTAGCTTGCTCTACTTTTCTTTTGCTATAGGTTTTCATTGATTTGCTTTAGTTTAGGTCTGCTCTAGGTGCTTTGCTTTGCTCTTGTTTTCTGCTTTGGGTTAGTTTAGATTTTCTTTGGGTTTGCTTTGCTTTGGTTAGTGTAGGTCTGCTTCAGGTTTGGGTTTGGTTTTTGCATTGCTTCTTCAGTTTGGTTTTCCTGATCTTTTGGTTGGGGAAGTGTTTTATTTGCATATCAATTGTTTTATTTATCTAGGGTTTGGTTTTCCTAATCTTTTGGTTGGGGAAGTGTTTTATCTACATAGCAATTGTTTTATTTATCTGGGATTGCATTAATTATTTCTTTTAGAAACTCTAATCATCTTTTTGGATGGGATGGTTGAAGTCTTCTATTTAGTGTCACATGTGCTAAAAAGGTAAAGGGGATAAGTCATTGGATTGAGTTAGTTCCAGAATATGCTCAAATCTTACATATCACACATATCTTAAGAGTCTTGAGGTTGTTGTTAGGTTCCTTGTGAGGTCTTGTTAAGTGAAAAATCTTATTTTTTTGCTTCAACGCCACTATGATTCTTAGCCTTGAGTGCGAGCTTCATTGCTTATAGGTTGAAAATGAAAAGAAGTGAAAAGAAAAAATCAGAAAAGAAAGAAAAGAAAAAAGAGAACATATTGAAAATCAAAAAGAAAATTCAACTTACCAGGAGGATCTGAATATCTCTATCGGGGCTATCGATGCTTGGCTAGCAATAGAGCTATGTTTGGGAGAACCACATCAATAAACTCATCGAGGCTATGCATGCCTAACCAACAGTGAGGCTCTATCTAGGTTTCTTTTGGAGTTAGAATCACTTACATAGCTTTACCTGACTGAACTTTGTTTATTTGCAGTAGCTTAGGGAGGGAAATTAATTCATTTGCACAAACTTGGATTTTTGACACAAGAAGGGCTTTCTTGTTCATTGGTTTTGAGCCTTTAGTTTATTGGTTGAACTGATGTGAGGATCAAAACTAGAGATTCTAGGTTCTTGATTCCAGTTTTTCATCAAAATGCTCTAGAGAATTTTCCCAACAGAGTTTCAATTTTTGTACTTTTTGTACATACCCACCATAGGTAGGGACCCTCTTTTTCTTTCTTTTGTTTCCTATTTTTTCCTTGGGTCTTGAACTTTTCCCCTTAGGGGATAAGTTCCTCCGATTTTGGGTTTTTTTCACCTGATAGAACTAATGACATATCTGCACTTTGGGTTCCTTTTTATGCAACAATTTGATCTCAAATGTGGCTTTAGACTTCAACTCTTTATGTAAATTTGATGAAATCCCTAAATTGTGCAAGTCAAGGAGGGATTTTGGAGAATCCGTCCCTTGTTGAATTTTCTGAAGGGGTGTTCTTTCAGAGAATTCGACACTAGGTTGATTCCTTGAAGGTTTGTCCATTTGAAGAATCTAACCCATGCTAGATTTTTCATATACATCTCATCGTTGTATTTCCAAGCTATGAAGGGTCATGTCACCACATTTATTGCTCGATGGTCATTGTACTTTGGGTGCATTTATTGTCATTTTGAGGAGTTTTAAGTCATGATTTTTCCTTTACTCTTCATTATGCATTGTGCTTTGATTTTGAAACCTTCATTTTCTCTCCTATTATTCGGCGGTTATGATTTGAGCAGTAACATTTTGGGGGATTTGATTGAAATTTCAAGTGCTTTCTTCTTGTTGATCTTAGTTTCCTCAATTGAAAGGTAAGGGCTTCAAATCCTTCATGAATTTAGTTTGGTTTTGTAATAGTTTTGGTGATTCAATAGAGCATATTCCCTTGGTTTTCTTCTTCATCAATGCTTGATCTTGGGGTGTTGTTGTTTTGGTTCATTTGATTGCCCTTGGTGTGCTTGATTTTTAATGCCGAATGGTGGATTTTTGGAGTGGTTTATGGTGTCCTTTGATATTTATGGGAATTCATTTGAATTTTCTTAAATTAGGGCATCATGGTTTGTGGTTTTCAAGTTTTTGTCACTAGGGCACAATGGTTCTGCGAAGCTAGGGTTCACACTCAATTTTTTTGAAAATGTAACTTGTATTGACATTTGAATTTGAAGTTGATTTAGTGAACCTTAGTTATATTCACTCTTTCCCTAGTTCTAGTTGGCGGATTTGAGCATGTTTTGATGATGTTTGAAGTTGAAATCTTTTAGGTATTGTGAGTTAGTACTTTGATTATTGCCTAGGGTTTTCATTCAAATCATTATTTAAACTAGGAAGCATTACTTGAGACTTGATTTTTTTGAAGATTGAAGAAATGAAGGCTAATGAAGAACTTTAGAAAATCGGGCCCTAGGAGGATTCTCCAAAAGCTAGTTCCTTCAGAAAATTCACCCCCTTACAGATTCTTCAAGTCTGTCAACCTTCTAGATTTCCCAAATTTTTCTAGATGAGACTGATGAGTAAGGGTTACTTCCAGGTTGGTTTAGGAATGATCTTAGGGAATCAATTAAGCATTCCAAGTTAGATCATAGTTAATTTCCATATTTTAAGAATTTAGTCGTGCCATAGATTCCTTGAACGTCTTGACGTTCAAACAATCTGCCTACCCCCAGATTCTCTAAAAATCCTCTAAGACTTGAAATTTCTAAACTTTATGAGTGGCGAAGGGTGAATGTGTAAATGTGATTTGACCATTCAAGTAAGGCGATAGCATAAGGTATACAAGTGAGAGATGAATTAAGTGTGGGTTGAATTGATATCCTCAAAAAATCCACTGTGCTCTAGATTCTCTAAACATTTAGATGTTTGAAAAATCTGCCTGCCCTCAGATTCCTCGAAATCCTTTGAGAACCCAAAAAGCCTAGCTTTTGTTTGATAGGGATGCTTAAATTTGACCTTTGCATAGGAGTATAAATGATTTTATAATGTTTGTGAAGGTAATTTGGCTTGGATTAAGCTTGATTGGTTCTTTCAGATAATCCTTCACCCTCTAGATTCCCCGAGAGTTTATACTTTCGGAGAATCCACCCAAGGGTGGATTTTCCAAAAATACCTCCATGCCTAAAATCCTCAAAGGCTTGAAAATTATGAAGTTTTTTCATGCTCTATTCTAGGGAATTTGCAATGGTATTTTATGGTTTCCATGATGTTTTAAAGGTTAACTATGTAATGATTATGGATGCTTGTGTTCATCTTGATAATGAGATTGAATTTAATACTTTATCATGCCTGATATTATGGTAATTATTGCTTCTCTCTAATAGATGTAGATTGAGACTAGTCCAGGAAAGGGATCCAAGGAAAAACCATACGAGGTTGGTCTTGAGGAGCCCCATACTAGAGCTGAAAGGATGAAGTATGAATTCAATGGAATCTGGCTCGAGTATAAGATCCTTTCATCATGGAGTAAGATCAGTAACACAAATATGGGACATGTTGATTATGATGACTTCAAGCAAAGAATGCTTTGGGATGCACCTTCTCAGCTATCATAGATCATCACCAATATAGGGCTGGCCCAAGAAGCAAGATTTCCACCCACCTTGTAGTATCCGGAGCTAGTATTGGAATGTGCTAAGCATTATGATTTGGATAAAAGAGTGATTGTTGGGCCTTAAGGGAGAATACTGGTCAACTTGACAGAGGAGTCCATAGTAGAGACCTTTAACATTAGGTCACATCACAAGTTAGTGAAGATCAACATCAATGAGGTTGAGGAGTTTTATGCCAAGGATCTTGATAAGGCTTTGTTAAAGATGGACAATAATTGGATTTTCAAGCCTAAATCACATTATTCAAAGTTTCCCAAACAATTGCACATGAGTGATTTTAAGTTGGAATATACTGATATGATTATGCTCCTAGGCAGAGTAATGGGATTAGTAGATGCTTTCATATTTAGAAGTTGGATGTTTTATATTATTTCTCAAATTGTGAAAGGAACCCATTACCATTGGGAAAGAATCATAAGTGACAATTTGGATGAGAAATTGAGGAGTGTGTAGGATAACAAGCAATTTACTTTGACATCCTACCTTGTTTACATGTTGGCTAGGAAAAGTAAGTATAAAGGTTTGAGATGTAGAGGAACCATTGGCCAAGACAGAATATGTGATGTCTTCCCTCAACTTCATTTTAATACTTCCAACTATAGGAGAGTAAATGATGCATTTTTCATGTATGTTACAAGGTTGTTGCAAGATGAACTTCATGTTAGAATTTCAGCAGAGGCCATGGAGTTGGTAATAAAATATGGCCAATGGTTTATTCAATTCCCAAAGTTCTCTTATGTTAGGATAAATGGATTTGTTGAGTTCTCTTTTGTGCTATTTTTCCTTGATGTTAAAACTGATTGATTAAGGCTTTGGAATATTCAGTGATTATCTTGTGGTACTGATTCTTGGATTCATGTGCAGAGGCTTTATATCTGTTCAATATAGTTATTATTTCATACAGGTTGGATCAGTTTGGTGGATCAGTTTGTACATGTTTTCATGTGGTTGGCATATGACTTGGCAATCATGACTTCATGGATATCTGAGTTGCAAGCATCTACAGGTTTCCCATTCATATGGTCATATGTTGGATGGTTTTATTCTTTTTACATGCTAATAGCAGCTACAGGTTTGGTGCATGATATACTTCACAAAGGCAATTCTCTAACATTTGTAAGTGACAATGGAATATAGAATGGTTTGTTTTTTTTAATCAAAATATTCTATATTAGAAGACTTTATGTTATAACCATTCTTGGCTTTGTTTTGGTATAATCGAGCTCTTCACAAGTTACTTTGTCTACATCGTAATACTCCCCAATTCTTAGCCGAGCACACTATATTTGAATGGTTACAATGTTGGTTTCATCGGCCATATTACACCAAGCTTACTTGATGCATTAGTTTTTTTTATTATTTTCATTGAGAATACTTTACAAAGTATATTGTGCTATCATGTTACTTGTATCGGCCACATCACAAGGAGGTTGAATTAACTTCAAGCAGCAGTAACATTAGTTATTATGTGTGTTGACAACTATTATTATGTTTTGTTAATAATTATGTCAAATCTCAAGTGATTATTAAGTCCTCTCAAACTTCAAACATTATCATAAAGTAAAAATACATTCAATAGTCTTTGCAAAGGAGTTAGGGAAAAGTCATTATGTTTTTTTTTTATCTGAAGAAGCAACACAATGCCACCATGGAGGATATGAGGTTACAATTTGAAGCTAGTTTTTGAGCTTGTTTGTGTGCTGGAAATATGAAGAGTTGCATAGTGAGACCTTTATGGAAGTTGCACAAACAACTAGTAATATTTTGGTCGCCATGACAAGTATTTGGTTTTTTTTTTAGTTTGGAAGATCTTATACTGGTTTCAAATATAACTGTTTTATGGTTTAAGAAATTTGTTGAAGATTAGAGATTTGTTAAAGACTAATCTCAGTTTTCATTAACCCGAGTTTATACTCAAGGGTTTCATTATTTCAATGGAATTCATCGACATATCATTGATTTTTTTGTGGTTATTCTTTAAACCCATGTTGGTTATCATGATTTGAATACTTTTTTTTACCAGTTTATCAAAACCATGGTTATTGGATATGGGTTTTAAAAAAGGATAACTATTTATGTACTTTGTATAAATGCATGGAAAAATCCATGACTTGATGATAAAAGAGAGAAGATATAAGTTTGAATAGAGTATTGTTGAGGGTTTATTACTGTGACATCATTTTGTATTTAAAAAGAGAAAAAAGGGTTTATATTGTATATGTCTCTGGTTGTATTACAGAGATTACTTTGAGTTGGGCATTATTGAAAAATCATTTTGTATCCTATTGTGATTTTGTGACTGCAGATAATCATTGTAGTTATAAGGTCCTAATAGGTTGCAATACCATTAGGTTTTGTTTTTCAAAAGAAGTTGGTGCTTCTAATTTGAAGTGGGTGCTTCAGTTTATTATAGGAGTTGGTGCTCCACATTATTATTGAGTTGGTGCTCTGAAAGTATTGTAAACATTTTCGAAATTAAGCCTACAAGGCATTTTGGAGTGGTTTTTCTACCCCAAGAGGGTTTTCCACTCCACAATTTTTGTGTCTCTTTTTGTGTGGTTTGAGTCTATCTTGCATATATTTCTTTTAGTAATTTATGTTGAGTTAGCTCATGCAATGCTCTGATACTTTATCATAGTTCAAGTTTACCTAAATTCTCATGGTTCGGTTGTTAATGTGCAAAGTTTGAATGTTAATTTCTGTCATTTGAAAGTTTAGTTTCCTTGCAAAAGAAAGCATTAAAAAGTTGTTCATCCAATATTATATGAACAATATACACCATGCTTTAACATGAGTTTGGCATTCATGTTGTATTTGATTGAGTCATTATGCTAATAATTCAAAGTTTAGTTTTTACATTGCATATATAAAGTCACATTTTGTCCAAGATCAAAAAGAGTTTAAATCTGCATTTCATGTCATAAAAAAGTTTTAAAATATATTACTCTGATTCACCCCCCATCTCAAAGTAATTCCACTTTAATGAGGATCACTATTATACCATTGAGATTACCAAGGTACCCAATGAATAAGCTCATCCCATTGGAAGTGACAAGGCAACTAGTGGAATTTGATGTAGTAGTAAAGGACATGCACAAACCAAGACTTGGAGCTGAATTCCCTTTTAAGGACTGAAGTCCTAGAAGCCTTTCCTTCCATTCAAAGTGCCCACTATTTTGAGAAGGAAATGGTGCATTTTAACTTGTATTCACACACAAACAAGGATAAATTTGATCCCTATGGAGTTGCCCAAAAAGAAGAAAATAGGGAGTATAAGCATAAAATTCATATAGAAGATTATTGGGCTAACTGCTAGGATGAATTTGAGGTAATAAGGAGAAAAATTTCTAGGTTGTCATTGAGAATGATCAGGCTACATTGAATAGCCAATCTCCTTGACTAGGTAGATGATGATGAATATCTTCTACAACATCATGATTATGAGTAATACAAGGATAAGCCCCTCCCCCTGTTAGTTGGTAAAAAGAGGAAGTTGTTGATCTTCATGTGATCAATTCCCCTGTCATGAGATACTCTAAATTATGGGTAAAGCAAAATTTTTTGGAACTAGAGGTAGATGGCACTAAATTCATTTATGATTTGATGGGAGACCTTGAATCTCATTCAGAGGAAGAAGACAAAGCGACTAAGGATGCTACAAGAGAGCTCCCTTCAAAGGAGGAGGGAGATAAATCTTAATTAATTATCAAAAGGAGAACCAAAAGCTAGGCTAAGGGCAAGGAAAAGAGGCAACCAATGGCAAAAGAAAGGAAGCCTTCAAAGGAGATTTTTGAAGAAGGTACTGAGGAAGCTTAGCCATCTAAAAAGAGAAAGATACGCACTGAGGCACAAAGGTTGGCCAAATTTAAGAAGGCCAAGGTCACTGAAGAGGAGACCACTCAACCTAAGGTGGTTGATATTGAAAGTTTTGGAGAGAAACAACATGTATATGTAACCTTGGAGAAGTTTTCGTAAACAAAAGACAACTCCAGCAGAGGATTTAAATAAAGAGAAAAGGGTGACCACTAAAGAGGCACCTACTAATGATCTTATGAAAAATATGGAGAGGACAACTACTGGCAATATTTCTCCTTCTTTATCTCCATTTCATAATGTACAATTCAATGAAGATGGGGATGTTCCTAACAATCCAGAGGAGGAAACAAACAATGAAAAGTTTCCTACACCCAAAGGAGGGAAATTAAGTGATCTTGAGAAGCAAATGGAGGACAAAGATGCACAAAAAGAGGAAGCTACTTCAGAGGTGATAGTTGAAATTCCCTCTCATCCTTCAGTGAGGGAAAATGTTGACATACCATTCACTGAGGCTGAAAGTGAAGGTAAGATTAATGAAGATGAAGGACAACAAAATCAGGGGAAAGATGATGTGAATGTAGAAAATGTTAAAGATGGTCCTTCTCATGATCAATCAAAGCATGATGTTCCTCAAAAGGATGTTGAAGTTGAGCAACCAACTACTCTAGAATGGTTGGAATAGAGATTGAAGAAAAAGGCCATCGTTGTGGAGGATGAAATCCATATTGGAACAAGTTTTTTGAGAATTGGGGACAGTCTAAGGAGAGGAAGAGAGCCATAACAACTTCAAAATTCTCCAAGGATGAGTTTAATAATAGGTTCATATATGTTGTCACTCTTGTAAAAGATAAACATAAAGATGAGGTAAGACCTTCTGATTGTAAAGTGAAAACCATTAATTTGGTTCCCACCATAAAGGAGCAAGAGAAGGAAGATTTTCAAGAGTCATCTCAGGCCATCCTGAAAAGATTGGACAAAGAAACTGAAGAGAAGAAAAAACTATAGAGGCAATTGAAACAAGTATACAGGTATGTTTAACACTTAGTGAAACCACTACAAGCACAAAGCAGTGAAGGGTCCTCATTCTCAGAAGGATTGTAATCAAAAGAGGCAGTATCATAGATTGAGAGATTAAAATCTTTTGTGAAAGAAACTCAGGAGTGGCTGCAAGGTGTGAGTGAAAGAGGTGATGCTAAGATTAAGAAATTCATACAAATGCATGAAAGGACATTATCCCTTTCTGAGGACATGACCAAATTCCTCACCAAATGTCAAAGCCCAGATGAAAAAATTATTAGGGAACTTGAGAAAGTATTTGAAGTGCCTACAAATGAGCTGATTAAGGAGGGCGTTCTCATAGAGGAAAGCACCAGTAATGCTATAGATTGGATAGAGGCCTTCACTTTTAGAAATGAGTTGAAGATGAAAGCACCCAAGAAGATATCAAATGATTAGAACAAAACAAAGGAAATTTTTGATAGTTGCATTACCTTCTTAGAGATTGTTACTGGAAGAAAGAAGCTTGGGAAGAAGAATTTGAATGTTGGAAAATTGCAGAAGTGGTGGCATGAGATTTATTGTCCTGGTGATAGTGGGCCAATAGTAAAGGACCATTTGGAAGACGTTGTAGTTTATATATCTAGCTTAAATAGATATCAGGGCCTTTATTTAGATTGGGAGAAAACCTTAACTAAATATGGAGGAGAGCTAAATTCAATTAAAGCAAGGATTAATTTAATAGCAATCCCAACCTAGGTTGACCTAGAAAATGTAATTTCAAAAGTTAAAGAAATTACTAGAAGGAATGAAGGTGATAAGGACAAAGAAGATGACCAAGCTGTACATTCTTGAAAAGTGTGTCATCTACATCAAGCTTGCAAGGGATACGAGTTGGTTGCTCCTTGATTTTTGTGCCCAAAATTTATTTAATCTCAAAAGTGTTAAATATCCAAGATACTTAGGGGGGGTGAATGAGTATCTTCTTAAACTTATTGAACAAACACCATCCAATTATTCCAATGCATATCACAGTTAATATGAGCAAGAGTATTAACAAAACTTGAAAACACACAACACATGAACATCAAGATTTTTACGTGGAAAACCCAAAATGGGAAAAACCACAGTGAGGGTTAGATCACAATATAGTATAACTAGTTATAAGATATTACAAAAGGGGTGGCTCACTCCCAGGACTCACTGTCCAAAAAGGGAGGATCACTTCCTATAGAAATACAATGATAAAATCACTTATAGCTAGAATATGAACTAATAATGTACACCTAACAAGTGTTGATTTAATTCCTTGGAAGCTTAGTAAACTAGCTTAACACACTTCATCATTTTTGCACCATGCTTCTCTCTGAATTCACACAAACAATCTCAAAATGGTCCAACATATATAGCTAATTCATTCACAAGCATCAATTAGGTCAGCCTAATTAGATGCAACCATTATTCACCAAAAATCAACTGTCGACTCCAAGCATTTACAAAAAATTTCCAAAACAATTTAAACGATCAACATGCTACATCATGTCAGCATGGACCAAAGATAGGTCACTCATACATCTGCATAGCAAAATTAATTCACCATAACACCAACTATCCATTAGGTCAGCTAGAGATAGACCTAATAGAAAAATGCAACAATAGAATAATGCCAACACATCATACGAACACCCGTGCACACAAGATTCTAAAAATATAGCCTTCCAACATCCAAAAATTCCCAAAACTACAAGCAAGGATGATCATCAATAGAAAATTGATGACCAAAATACCAGAGGATAGTAACTGCATACCAATTCAGATACGGGTCTAGAATACCATAACAAGTTTAAACTTGATCTTGCAGTTGTAACTCATATATCATGGTGACATCAATGACAACACATAAACTGCAAAATGAGATGTTCTTCATTCTTCCAAAAATCTCCCCCTTTTTCATTGATGGAAGCATGTTCCAAAATTTGAAAAACTTTCCATATAAAAAATTTCAACATTGTCTTCACAACATTATCTCCCCTATCACTTTTCTCTTCCCCTTTGATATTAAGGACAAAGGGTGGCCCAAAAATAAATATGAAAATTGAAAAAAATTACCTAGAGGATGGTGAGCCTTGAAGCTCCTTAAGAATACCTTGCCAAAAAAATTTACCATTCTCCCAACTCTTCTTTGCATCAATCGACATCCTATTCAAGGATTCCAATTCCATTAGACTTTCCTCTACATCATCCAGAGTACCAGGGGTTAGATTTATCTTCTCAAGTTTCTTTGCATTTTCCAAAACATTGGAAAATAGAGTGTACTCCATTCTTACAAGGTCACCTAACTGACCAAACTTTTTTGATGATTTCTTTCTTTTGCTTTTGTAAAATAAAGAATTTATCTCTATGTGTAGAGATGTCATTCTAGGTTGATTTGTCTCTATCCTTAGATGCATTGTAGGTACCAGAGATAGTAGTCAACTGGGACTCAATGGAGTCCATAAGAACCTTATTATTCTGAGTGGCATCCGACCACTTCAAGCAATAAGAAAAGACACCATTTTCCTTAGACTCACAATTTTGCACAACTTCCAGATTCTTCTCAACACTTGTGTGTGCTAGACTACACTTGTCATGAAGTGGCAACAACCTTTTCTCTGCCAACTTCTCCTCAACTTCTTTCTTTTTCTTCTCACCAAGTCTAGAGGCATACTCCTTAAAGGAGTCCAATAACAGTCTCAAATTCTCTACTAGAGTGAGAGATGCATCCTTTGAAGTTCCAAGGTTGGCCTCCTACAACACTTTAAGAGAATATTCAATAAGCTTTGTCCCTTTCTAGAG
>VDFB02027543.1:0-27994 GCA_007258455.2 Sequoia sempervirens | reverse complement strand
TGTGTTTTATTTTATATATTTAATATAGACATTTGTATATTTTTGACATTAGATAGATATATAATTCATATTTTTCAGCCTATGCTTGCTATGGAATAAAATAGTTAATGTTATTTCAGTTCCTTTCCTTAGCATCTGGTTGAAAGCCATATTGTTGGAAAAAGATGAGAAAATTCACTGGTTATTGTTCTCTTCTTTAGCACACATTTGTTTATATTGTTGTACTCTACAAAAGATCTAACAATTAAATCATGCAAATTATGGAGTTTTTTTCAAATGTGCTTCTGCATCTAACTTCCTCTTGAACCAATCTTGTTTGATTTATGGCTTGAATGTTTTCAATTATAGCTTCCATTTTCTGCTTATCGTTGCAACATATTAAAATACTTTATGCAATTTATTCAATGTTCAGTTACACTATGTATTATTCACTTTCGCTTTGTGCATTATCACATCCTACATTATTGTTGTTCTCTACAACTCCTAGGCCTCCCACCATCATTTCCCGCATCTAACATCTGTTTGCGGTACACCCCTACCTATCGGCTCATCATTGTGTGTTTCTACATGGAACTGCTAGTTATTTATGTTTTTAGTTCAAGTTTATTATTCTATTTTATTATATAGTACAAATTAAATTTATTTTATTATAAGTGTTTATTTAAATTTATATTTTTTGTTAGTATTAAAATTAAAATCAATACATAAGTCATAAGGACTAACATTTCCAAGGGCCACAGTCGATAGTGGGAACATTGACCGAAAAGGCCTAACATTCACAGCTATTTCACGAGTACCTAATCTACAAAGTCTTCACATACACCCATCCTTCACATTCCAACGATATGCATGCATGCAACAAAGGCCATATGTTACATGCTGGAAAAACAAAGAAAATTGATTGAAAAAAATGTCAAATTCAAACTCCTCCAAAACTTGAAGTGCATTTCACCTACTACAAGTATGTCACTATCTTATTTACTTCACTACCATTATTTATATAGTTTAGTTATTGTAAATTATATCTCTCTTTTTTGTTTACTGTAGGCTCCTCTCATTACCCATTTACAATATTTTCTCATTATCTAGGCACACACAATATCTCTATATAGAATCAAATAAGGCTACTACTTTTGCATTCAATTTATTTCATTTTTTGCCTTTTTAGGTTTCGTCAACTATTCCCTATTTCAACCAATAGGATATTTACACATAATCAAATATACCCATACAATTTTTTGACATACCCCATTGTACACCAAAAGTGCAATACCTAGTTTGAAGAATGTTAAATGGACATCTAATATAGATATTGTTTCTAAGTTCTCTATATGATTGTATGCATCAAAATGATGTCCTTCATTAGTTTCTATGTCTGAATTTGACATTCAAAGCATGCGAGTATCTTGGCTAGGTATCCCATATATGTCAAATATCATATAGTCTGAATAGATGATCAATCATCCCTCTTAGGAGCATCTTGATATGCAACTTAGAATGTGTTTACTTCTCAAATTATGTTTGATGTCCTTTTCCATAAACTTTACTATTTTTTTAGCCACGTTAGGTCAAGAGTTACATCACTTCAAGATAGACATGTCTTTCTTTTGAATGTCTCTTGGTTAATTAAACTATCATTGTTCCCCTTAATCGACAAAGGGATAATTAATGCTTTATTAATATTATCACTTAATATTGTGACCCATTTTCCTTGAAGAATATTGTTGCACTCTATCAGTCAGTTCCTTTCATAATCTTTATGATCGCTACCATGTGAAGGATAACTATTACTTACTTAATCCTTGTTATGATTGTCTCTATTGTCATTCGATACCAATTTATTCTTAACTAGTTATTTTAACTAAGTTCCCAAGTAATACTCCCTACAATGACAATATTCTTATATCAATTTATTTGCTAGTTGAGATTTTGCTAGTCGTTTGATGCTTTTGTTGAGTTGGGAAATTGAATAGCCTTCCATAATCGGTGGTAGACTCACACATGGCTAGACTCGTATAAATTTAAGGCACTCAATTTAGAGTTGCATCATATTGATGCTACTAAGAGTAACTTGACTCCTTATTAGTAAATTGCTATAGCTTAATATTATCCACCAATAAAAAATAAGGTAATTGATATCGACAATCATCTTCACTAGGGATCGATAATATTTTATCTTCTATCATATAATAATCAATCTCCCATGGAGTAGTGGTGGCAATAGATTAGAAATTGATATTTCCAAATAATTCTAAATGATAGGGTGATGGTTAAAAGAGTAAGTCAACCTTTGTAATCAATTCTTAATCCTTACTGATCACCAACAAGAAGGATGTCAGGCTTAGGAAATGTTGACCCTTAGATCAATCTTCAATAATATCCAAATACCAAGAACTTTAATTCTTTGATGAGTAAGTCATATCCACATAAGCGTAGGCATTGAAGCCTATTCAGAGAGGGGTTACTAAATTTAATATCTACACATATAAAATTGAGATAAAATGTTGGGGTTTTTTAGGTGCTTTCCTTTGTCAAACCCTCGCATTGATGTTTACCCCTACATGGACAATAAAATATGATTAAGATAGAAATAAAGTATATGAGATAAAGAAAAGATAGAAGTGCTGGAATAAAATGATAACAAGATAAATAGATAATGCTACAAAGAAACTACAAGAGTTTTACCCTTCTTTAGAAAGTGAGAATGCCAAAAGGAAGAAATTGTAGTCTCTAAGATTGAGAATGTTATACCAATAGTGCCAAAGCTTCAACTTAGATAGCAAGAATGCAATGGAGATGATGAAGAAATGTGGAGAAAGTGAAAGATTTAAAGAGCTTGGTGAATGTGAGAAATATTCTTGACAATGAGAAAGAATGAGAGATTGAATTTCTATGAGATGAAAATGGAATATTTTATGAAATTATATGCATGCAAGGGCTATTCCAATGCACCTGTGAGTGAGAAGAGGCATTCCACTCTTGAATAGGTAGGAAGTGTAATATTAGAGCATGGCCATTGCATTCATGAATCTAGTTGGGACATTAGCGTGGAACACAAACATTTGCATGGTACATGTTCATCTAAGACAAAAATTCACCTCAACAACAAGGAATGAAAGGGTTATAGATTAAATTAAGGTAGGAAAAAGGGACACTATATTATTGAATTTAATTTATCTAAAGGGTAGGTTTATGGAATGTGAAATTGCATAAGATGTAATTTTTGATATTACAGCTAGTTTTTCCTAAGATTAGATAGTAGTTGTTATCTTGAAGATATTATATATATCTTTTTTCCTTGAAGGGAAATCAATGAAATGAATGAATTGTAATTAAATAGCAGCAACTATGTGAAGATTGAAATAAATTTCTCTAAGAAATATGAGCATCGATACTTTGTGTCGTGTATGTTTCCTTGACATAGTATCAAGGTTTTACCATGCAAATATGTTTCTTGTTTGTTTTTATTTTATTTTGTTTAATTTTCCCTTTTATATATTTGCAACTAACTTGTATTGCAATATTATTTAAGTTTTTGGGTTTTATGCCTCCACAATAAGTGGTATTAGAGCAGTTATTTTGTAGCATATATGTTAGGATTTGGTTTTTTTTTTGTAGCATAAAATGGTGAAGGTTTTGAGTGCAAGATTCAAGGTGAAGAAATTTAATGGAAAGAATAAATTTGAGCCATGGAAGCTCAAGATGCATGCTTTTTTAGTTTAACAAGACTTGTGATGTAGCTAGTTTGAATTTTTAAACCCTTGAATTATGTAGGGAATTGTAAAAAATGTGTATTAGGGTTTCTTAAAACCCTAAACTTTTCTTATGTCTTGTTGGTGACTTTTAACTAGGGTTTCCTCTCACTTAAGTTATAACCATAAGGATTCTATCTCGTGTGTTTATCGACCCCTTCTATTAGGTTACTAGATTGAGCCATTTTTAATTATTTTCTAAAGTCCTAAGTCATGTCCCTCTATGTTATTAATTCCTTGTCCCCATTTCCTAATTCATGTCCTAAGACATAAATTTTACATGTTCTTAAATAAATTCACTTGGGCTGGCCATGTTTAGTATGTGGCTGCCACTGCTTTTTACCCCATATGACCATTTTGCATGGAATATTTTACTTAGGAAATAATGCTCCACAAAATTATGGAATCATTTCCACATGGTGCTAAGGTAATATTTTAGTTTGTACATCTTTTATGAGGACTAAGATGTGATAGGTGGCACACTTTTAATGCATTCTTTGAGTCCACGAGATGTTTGAGGAGACCTAATTAAAGTGCACAAAATTATGGAAAAGGGACATGTGGCATGTTCTCAATATTTTCAATGTATTTTCTATCAAAGGTTAGTATAATATGGACACATGACACAATTTTAGGATGTTTTCATGACTCTACAAGCTCTTCACAATGGATATATTTTTAAGCTATAAAATTGTGGAAAGTTTCCATGTAGACTATTTGATGACATCAACTACTTTTTAGTTGAATCTTCTGATGAACCCACTTTTCATGGCATGTAAGGTGGTATTTTGTGAATTTATTTGATTGGTCAAGGATTTATCAACATGTGCCAAGCATTTTCAAATCGATAAAATAATCTCCAACAATTAAATCTTTCCCAATCACCAAGAAATTGACAACTCATTTCAAACTTGGAAAAGGGATAGCTGGAGGCTTTGGATCATGTGAACTGAGAGTACTAGACAAGATAGATTTCTATTGAAATTTCATTATATTTGATTCTATTAATACTATAATTTGACCCATAATTCAACTCATTTGGCATCTAAATCATTTAGTAAGAGAGTTTGTAGAGCTCTCTATCATTTTCCTCAATAACCTAAGGTTTCTAAAAGAGAAAAAATCAAGTAATTTTCTATGAAATTCAATGAATTTATAATCCTAGGGGTTTTAGTTAGGTCTTGTATAGCTTAATTACCATTTGAAGGCATAAAAAAACCCTAGAATCCTACATAGAAACCCTAGTTTTAGACCTAAATTACAACCATCAATGATTAAAAGGACCAACTCTCCACTTCCAAGAGGTTGTTTAATAAATAAATTATTATCCAACTCCTTGGTTCAACACTTGAAAGGCTATCTGACTTCATGGCCTTGGTGCAACATCTAGTCTAGTTAATAATGCTAGAGAATATAAAGATGTTGCACATCCCCTCACTAGATGGTAATTATTTGTACACTATTATGGAAAGAGAAAATCTAAAATTCCCATTTCAAATGACTTGACATACAAACTAGGGAAATTGGTAGTCCCTAATATATTTATGGATGTGGACTTGGTCAGATACATTGTAAGCTACTATGATGAGAATGTTAGGGCTATTAAGATAGAAAATGGAGGGAATTGATTAGAATTTACAAGGTCTTCATCTCTAAGGTCTTTGAATTAAAAATGGTTGCCAATAAGATCATATGTTTTGACCAATTCAAACAAAAGACTCAGCAAGAAAGAAATAGTTATAGGGTACATTCATTTCCCAGATATAGATTGAATGGTTTTGATACAAAATCTATAAGAATCCCTTCTATTGAGGTTAAACCCTTCAATCTAGAGAGTTTTAAGGATTATTTTATCAAAAACTACTACATGTGTTATTCCCTATCAATAATATCAATACCTCTTATGTACATGGTTGTAGATATTCAAAATTATACATGATAAACACTAAATTTTATTTTACCACCTACATAGTTGATGTCATCCACAAGTAGTTGGTAGAGATAAAAAAGGGTAGAAAAGTGATTAGTTTTAGATGTTACTCATTTTTATTTCATATGTTCATATATGGAGGAAGAGGAATGTGGGATAAGGTTCTACAAACACACATGGACGATCACAAGGGAGGTTTTCTTCCTATCCAATGTTGGACCCATGCATGGGATATGCATTTTAATGCATCTAGCTATATAATTTTTTAAAATCATTTTGTAAAGAAGATACTCTAACACCTTGGGATTGAATAATTTTGATTGCAAAAGGAAATCTTAGATTTCCTTAGAACAAAAGATAGGGTACTCAAATTGGGAGTTCAACATAATTAGGAAGATTGGTATCTCCACAAAAACTCGATGGTTATAATGGTATATGGATGCCTTATTGGTCCTCATATGCTATCAAGATACATGTCACTCAGATTGGTATTTTTGGAGATCATGTGGAAAATTAGTGAAGCAGACAAGGCCCATCTTAAGGGTCAAAAGAAAGGGTCATTCTTCCCATTGTCCACAATATTTTTTAATTTGATTGTCACTGGGGAAGGATTGGACCAGCTATACCCAATGTTGGAAGTTTATAAAATGGCCCAACATATTTCAAGATCCTTTGATCTTGAAGGGTTCATAAATCAGGTCAAGAAAAGTGTTAAAAGATCGTCATTCCAAGATCAACTCAATTTGGTGAAGATGTCTTAAGGAATTGCAAGGATGATAAAGTGGCCAATGATAGAAAGATCAAATGGGTGGCACTCAAGGATATGTGCAGGATCATCATGGAAAAAATAGGCCCTTAAGTGGTGATGAAATTCAGAAAAATTAGAGTTAGGCAACTTGACGTAAAAATTTGAATATGTTATCCATATTATTTAAAAAATTGTAAGAATAAAATCTATAGCAAATTGAGTGTAGTTTCTAAACTACTAGGTTTTTTTTTTTTTTAAATCTATTTAGTAAAAAATTGAAATTTCAATGTGGTAGTACTTAAATTTGGGAAAAATAAGAAGTAGGTGTCTATCTAACCACCTAACCACAATAAAATGATAATATTTTTTATAAAGATTCTAGATATAAGTAGAGGCTCATGTCGATGTGATGCATATTTTTGTAATTTTTCCAAGTAAATAATTAATTATGACTTTTATTTAAAAATATAAGAACTTCGAATGTGTGACCACCTTAACTTGGTAAAAATTCATGAAATTCAATTTTTTTTTAATCCTATAGTATGTGAAGCATAGAATGTGACACATGTTTTAGATTCAAAAAATGTGATACCGTTTGAAAGCTATAGAGTTTTTTCAATCAACCTATCAATTAAGACTTTAGTTAATTCAAATAGAAAATAATAATAATTATTTATTAAATTCAAAGTAAAGAATAATTTATACTAGTGGAAATTTGAGAAAATCCTTTAAAAATGCTTTTCATTTCATCAATTTTGGGTAAAAAAAAGTCATCAGCCACATACCCTACACATACCCATCATATCACCACTTTTTGGCCCATCATGATCCTACACATACCCTCAAAAAAGTAGAGAATTTCAAGATAAAAAAGAATAAGGATTATCAAGGCACATTTTTTGAAATAAGGGATCCAATTGCTAGGATCCTATGATCATAATTAATATTGGTAGAATAATTGGGAAGGCTTCTATTCTTGAGGAGAGGCCAACTTGTCAACCCAAGTTAGATCCATCTATTTATTCTTTCATTAGGTCTAAAGGACTTATAATAATGGAGCTTGCTCCACCATCCCCTCATATACCACCGGCTTCTCCCTCACAAGTGGCATTATCCCCTGCACATGTAACTATTAAAGGTTCCCCTCCAACGGAATAACCTCAGAAGAAAATAAAGTTGAGAAACCATCTTTATTTGATTATACTCTTGGACATAGTGAAGAAGAAGAAATTAAGGTAGCTGAATATGAAGTACATAAGAAAATGCCTTCTCCCCCTAAGGAAAATATTTTTAGGATGCCTCAAGGAAGACTAGGTATAAATGTGACAATGGGTAGGGATGAAGCCAATGATTTAAGAACCATGGCTTGCACACAATTCATCTTTGATGATGAATTTGTTAAAACCTAAGAATTTAGAGATTTTGTAACCAATATGATATCATCAAGAAGGTGCTAGTTGAATTCAATTTTCATATAAGGAAAATTACCCTTAAATAAGTGAAAATATTGGTTAGGGAGAGTGGGTTTGTATTGCTCCCTAAATAGGATATTAAATCAATAATAATATTTGATAGAATGAGGAAATATGAAGAGGTTTTCTCTTCAGAAGAGTAATCTCAATTAGCACTTTTAGGATTAGGGTTCAACCCAAAATTGGAAACCCTTACAATATGGGGTTTTTCCCCTAATACAAATAAGCCTCAAGTTGCAGAGGTAACATAGGATGTTAGGGAAGGATTAGTAATAAAAAGTGTATAAATGAGACTTCAACCCTTGAATCTACTTCTTTAGACTAAGATACTACAAAATTTAGTGAGGCAACAACAAGGAAGTTGCAAAATAATTATGATAAGTTGTTAAAGGATCACATTGCACTCACTTTTAATACAATAAATTGAATATGAAAGATTCTTAGTCCATACCCTCCCCTATTAACACACAAATGATAAGTTCCTCCTTAATAATGCCTACATAGAATTTAATATGAGAGAATAAAGAGCTTAGAGAGAAAATCAAAGTGCTGGAGGAACAAATAAAGAATACTCAAGATATTCAACATGATGAAATGTTACATGTTGTATCAATATTTTGGGACATGTAATTTCCAAAAATTTGAATAGATTTGATGAATCCCATAAGGAATATAAAAACCTCAAGGATAATATTACGAGGGTGGCTACGGACTAAGAAAAAATTGTGGATGTCATGAGTAAATGAGTTCCTATAATTAGAGATTTTTAGGACATGTACATAGGATATGTACATGAGAGTAATCTACTAGTTGAGATTTTTCCTACTTTCAATATGGCTAAGCTAGCAGGAGAGCTACAAACATATATGGTTGAATTGACACAAAGAGACAAAACTAAGCTTAACATTTTGAGAATATTAAGATAAAAAAATATTCCTTATATTGTAAAGGAAGATGGTGAGCTTAAAACTATTGAAGAGTGGAGAGCTTGGGATTCAAGAAATTGGTCTTTGTTTTGCCATTTTTATATGTGATGACAATAAAGCTGACATAAATTTTCTTAAAAATTCTCTAGATAAATTGATTGAAATAGATCAAGGTTTGGAAGCTTTTAGAAAAGAAACTGACTCTATTATAGATGCAAAGTATCTACATTATATGTCTAATGGTGACCAGATTATTACTTTCCAATGGCCATCAGAAAGGTCATATGTGGTATGGTCCATGAAAAATATAATCAATTTCCAAGACTTTGAGTCCCATTCTTTTGTCATCCAAGTCTAATATATCAATTTTGATAACAACATTTTGGGTGTAAGTTGTAAAAATTTTGTGTGAAGGAGTGGTGATTTCACAATTTTTGAGAAGCATAGATAGATTAAAGCACTTCCAAATCATTTGGTACTATACTAGGAAAAATCAACACAACAATGATAGGGATAAAGGAGAAGGATAGTGTAGAATATTTTAGTTGTGTTCCAATCAGTTCCCACCAAAACCACATCAATACTACATGGGCGTGTATAAAAGGAATGTTATATGTGTCCTATCATTTACAGAGAGTAATTTTGAAGTAAATCAGATCCACATGCTAGAGTAAGTATCTCAGAGGCCTCAAACTACTTTCTTAATAGCTGCTCTATAGTTTTTTATGTTGTCCTTTTGTATAGTGCCACCACCTAAAAATTTTCCTTTTGTGACTTGAGTGGTGAATGAGGATTTTTTCTTGTTTCTTCCCTTGTGTCTATAAGAGGGAATTTTGAGCCCTAGTTTAGGGATTCTGAGTAAATGATTTTTTTAGTGGCTAATATTTGCCAATTGGCTAATAGTTGAAATTTGGGAATCCAAAATTGGCTAATAGTTTGAGTTATAACATGACTTGAATCACTACATTTTTACAAATTTTTTTATTATAGTCCCATTTAAAAATCATCAAATAATTTATTTTATTAAAAAAATTTAGTCAAAAGTTCACCACAATATTCAATACATGATTAGATCAAATTCGAGTAAATTTTATAAATTCTAGTAGAAATCTATATTAATTGCCAATAGAATATCATAATTATTAGTTCCTTTAGCACTATATTTCTACTATTTAGTTGTCAATGTTGATTTATGATATAATATAATGGTCCTTGTTGCATTTAATGGGGTAAAATATACCCACGGTCTATAATGCTCATTGGGTCCACAATTTTGGGTCATATGAGCATTATAGGTTGTGTGTACATTTTACCTTGCAAAGTACAATGAAGGTTGTTAGATCAAGGATCTAAAATCAATTTTGAGCTACAAGAGAACTATAGATCATGGTTACATTTAACCTTGTAGAATACAATAAGGGCCATTATATTATATTTAAAATAATGGTGGAAATTAAATATTATAGTCTACCCCTTAAACCCATCAATAATTTCCATCCTTAGGCCCCTAATTTTCTATGAGAATTATTTTTAGATTGGATGGATTTTCCATCATAATTAATGTATTTTCCTATTATTTTTTAAGATTCGATAGAATTTTCTACAAAATTTTAGTGATGCAAAAAAATCGCCAATAAAATTAGTATTTTTTTAGAAAAAGGAAAGATTTTCCATTAGAAATTAATATTTTTTCTTAAAAGTGAAAGATTCTGGGATTTTATATCTTTTTTTAGGCGATTTCTTAAATTTATCAATATTCCAAGTCCTTATTTTTTATAGTCTTTGTAAGAATTAGGTCTTATATAGTCAAGTCTTTTGAAGTTTCAAAAAGAGATGGTGTAATTTTTCTTTGTAATAATAAAAACAACTCAAACAATTTTTTTCCCTCAAATTTGAATGTTAAGCTCTTGATCTGTTTCCATATTGTAACACATCTTTTCTTGAATCTCAATATTCAAAGATTATAAAGGGTTCTAATTTCACATTTGTTGTTATAAATGTTTAATTTTTGGTTTCTATTAAAGAAATAGATTAAAATTTCTTTTAGTTTAGTCATTAAAGATTATGTTAAATTACAATAAGAATTTGTAAGTAGAGTAATGGTGTTTTCTTTTTATTGGTTTATCATTGTAATGCAATGAGGTTGTAAGAAGCAATAGAGTTAGTTTGTTGTGGGAGGGTTTTAATTTATTTTATGACTTTATAATGGATAAGGCACTGGCCATGTTGATTCACAAGGCTAAAAACTAATAAGAATCAAATTTAAAACAATTGAAAATTTACATTTATTGCAACTTCATTTATACTCATTCCACATTGCTAAAGGAATACAAAGATAACATAAGATCTTGATTTAGCTAGTCAAGTTTACCTTCTAAAATACTCAGTGTGAAGATTATTATCTATTTCACATTATAATATGTATTGTTGTATCTCAAATAATGTTGTGTATATAGGGGTACCCACCTTGGTTTTGCAAAGCATAAAGTGTAGAGGAGAATAAATATAAAATATATCTCCTATTTGTTGTCCATTGACCTAGGGTTTTTAAGCATAGGATTTAGCTAGTCCTTAGAAAAGGCTAGAGAATATGTTGGAAAAAGGAACATGACCCTACTGGGTAAAATAAATAATCTCTGGTTATATTTTTATTCTAAGAGTTAAATTACTCCATTAGAGTCACACCAACAGATTGGTGACTCTATTGGGGATATTTTATTTAGTAATATCTACTTTATAAAATTGAGTTAGAATGTTTTATTAACAACCATATGTTGATAGAAAGATTAATTTTTTTTGCTAATTTTGAGGTCTTGTCAAAATACCTAAAATAAAATTATTATATACCCATTAAATTTGGTGGTGACTCATATACATCTCAAAAGGACTATTGACAAGAAAAAAATATTTCAAGGGAAAATGATTAGCATGAAAGGAAGGTGATATCTATACAAAGGCGACCCTACAAAGAGGCTTGAAATAGAGCTAGCACATCCAAAGAAATAGAAAGAAAGATATGTAAGTAAGTCAAATCCTACTTTTGGTAACCACTTTATTTATGAAAATAGTGATGATAGTTCTACTAATTCACTAGTAAGAGATGCAAGACCTGAAGAGCAACAAACTTTTTTTGAAAAAATTGAACATGAAACTAAAAAGATGCAAAGAGAATATGATCTTAAACATGTTATTTTGAATCAAAACTCCACTATTGTAAACTTTGTAGTAGAACAGATTTATGAAAAATTTACAACTCAAAAAGCAACCCATTTTCTTTTTATAATCTTGTTGTCATCAACATGACTCAGTTTACAATTGGTATGCCTCAAGATACAACAACTAATGTTCCTCAAATTTTTTCACAATCACCTACCCTTAGAAATACACTTCAAACCGAGAAGTAACTACTTAAAGAAATGAATGATCTTTAGTTAGAATTGAAAAAAATAGAGGAAGTAAAAATTAGAGAAGCTATGAGAAGGAAGGATGAGATGAAGAAGAGGGTAGAAAGTATAAGATTTTCCTATATGAGGAACTAGTTGAATGGTTCTTATTTGAGTTATTAGAAGTTAAAAAACTTAATATGCTAACTTATTATTAGAAATTACTACGAATATAAGATTTAATATCAAATCAAATCAAATGATATTTATTGTTATGAATAACCAGATTGGTTATGGTATCCTAGAAGGATGGATTCATATTAGGTATGACAAGAAAGAGCCTGAAACATAATAAAAAGAAGTAATCTGCAACTCAAGCTTAAAATACTAGATTTTTATGCATATAGAGGTATTTCTATTGCTTTAGATTGAGACTAGATGTGTCTAGTAGATGACATTGTGTAATCAATATTAATGAATTGTGCATATGGTAAAACTAAGGACTGAAGTAAGAGGTAGTTTCCTAGACCCTAAATGTTGGAAAAGCATAACTTGGGTACTCTATTTAGAAGAAGATAACCAATTAAGTTGGTTACCGACTTAGTAAGAAAGAACTTGAATAAGAGGTAGTCATTAGTCCTAGATTGGTACAAGTATGTAATAAGGTATTCAATATTTTTGATTTAGACCTATTTGGTCAATTAATTAGACATTGGTGTGCCATTACATTTCAAAGAAATTTTCTTAATATGATTGTTAACTTTGGGGGAAAACCAAGAGAAGAGTTAACCATAGGTTAGTAGAGTTTCTATGTCGAGAAGTAGTGGGTAAACTTACAACACCACTTATTAGAAAGTGGATTGATAATAATTATCAAAATTTTAGCCAAAGTAGGTGTAAAAGTCACTCCTTACACTTTGTTAGTTCATTGTGATTCAGGTTTGCATAGCTAGTTAGAAGTTTCATGCATGGTTGGAGGGTATCCATAGTTGTATGGTCATACGTGTTATGTAGAACAAAACACTAGATACTTAGATGTACATTATTAGAGGTTTCCATACCAAAATCTTCGTAAAAGGGTAGGGCCACTTCTAACTAGGAAGGTGTGTGGGGGACAACTAAGTTTGTGGTTGGAGGAAAATTGCTTGGGTGATGCTCTCCATCCTGCAGTCGACAGTTGAGGCTTTTGAAAAAGAAGAAGTGTGATCCAAATGAGGACATCTTGACCTTGATCTTTTGTAAGTTATGAATTTGAATTTATGATCATGAATCTATTGTAATCTATATTTGAAAAGATGAGTTTCATTTACTTGGAATTATGTCATGTTATTTATGCAATGTTAGATAAAATTATTTAATATGCAGTATACTATTATGTTATTGAAAAAGGAAGTTCATTTCCTTATTTTTGGAAACTTGAAATAATTCACCTCATGAGTTAAAAGTTAGGTGAAAATATAAGAGTAAGAATTGGGTATGTTACACTTCGTAGTTAATTACATACATTTTTTTGTTAGGTGTACCTTGCTTTCTTTGAATAGCCTATAATCTTCACAATTATCACACTACTACTTTCCCTTAACTAATATAGAAGAGTAGTAAATTCAAGCATAAGTTTGAAAAGTTACAATTTAAATTGTAGGTAAATGGAACCCAATTAAATTTTAATTACATAACATCTCAATGATGGGGAATAATCTGTAATAAATAAAAGATAATGATCTAATGCTATCTAAGATATTAAAACTCAATTCATGTGTCATCTGATGGAACCCATGGAAATATTTTGGTTCCATCGCTACTTTTCATCTGTCACTGATTTGGTCTATAATTTGAAACATAAATCAATGACATGTGCTATAAAGTGAAGATTGCTAAAGGAAGATGGTGATCCAATGTCTAGATTTCATCGTTCCTGTGCCCATGTCGCTAATTGAAATATGGAAAGGGAAGTAAGATCATCGATGGGTGACGAGATGCTAGAGGGAATATTAGTTTCATTGCCAGCTCTTTGTATCTCGTTGATGTAAATGAAAAAGCATGGACCAGGATAGTGATGCATGATGATTGTTCGATTAAAGATGACTAATTAATTTAATAGTAAATGTGGCAGCTTTCAGAGGTGGTATTGTCATTTTTGAGAATAAATTGTGAAAGCTTGAAGTGATGGTTGAGGATCACCATTGATGGTGTTTTAAATAAAAAAATATTGACAACCTAGATTCAAAGTTGAGTAGCTAAGTTATCAACTTGCATGCATGAAGTTCTCCTTGATCATTAATGGCTACACCCTCCCGATTGTTCTACTTAATGTAGACTACCTATTGTTTTATCTCACCATTTGTAGCTATGAAGAATTGAGAAGTGTGGGCCAAAGAGGAAGCTTGTGATTCTTACTCTTTTAATTGCAAAAGTATTGAAGTGTTAATCTCGGGTAAGTTGATTTTCATATGATCTTTGTTGGAGTCATTCTTTAGCTGGCTTGAGAGTTTCATTTTGTGGGATAGTGAGAGTTTTGATTGTCTATAATTGTCACTGGGGTTAGTAAAAATTGTATTGGTTTGAGGGAATTATTTCGTGCAAATTCAATTCAAGAGGTTAGGCTGGTGAGTCTTCTCATAATTAGGATTTGCTAGTCCTTACCATATGTCTTCTATGAATGGGTAAGTCAAGTGTGTCTACCCAACCAATCAGGAGGTCCAAGAGACTTAGTATGTTTTAATTTCAAGAGGACATATCTAAAGTTGAACAAGAAATACATGGGACTTCTACAACACCAAAGGGCAGGAGGAGTGCCTGTGGTAAAAATAAGAAGGGTGGTGTCAATATCACCTATAATTTGAGGAGCAGGGTTATTTTAGAAGAATTGGTCAAGTTCAAAAAGAAGGAATCAATTAAGCTTGAGAAGAAAGCAAAGAAGAAGAATAAATATTACAAGGCTTATCTAGGGAGGCACAACTCTTCCATTGAGGTTTCAAAAAACCCTTTGGGTGATGGAGGAGATATTGACCTAGAGTATGGCCATTACCTTATTTCTCTTGTGCCATATGAGGATTTTGATGAGGGAGGAGTAGTAGCTCCTCTAGTTTTAGCACAAACACTGAGCAAGCGAGCATACTCTGATGCTGATGAATTAGAGTAACATCCCAACCCTATTTTTATTTTTTATGACACCATTACCACTAAAATAAACTCATCCTTTTCAGAATGTATATGTATTTTTGTATGTGGTGTTGACATGGAAATATTTTTGGCTAGTGTGAAGGAGATGTGTTGGAATTCGTGTCTTCGATGGAAAATATGCCTTTTTTAGTCAGTATATAAGTTTTTTTTCCTAGGTATTGATGGAGAATATTCTTTGGTCGATGTGGACAAGGGATTTTAGCATTCTTGTTGAAATGAATGATTCCTTTTGGAAGGCTAGATGGTCTGCTTGAACCGACTAAGTGGAGTTTTGTCTTTTGCTTTCCCTTGTTCTAAAATGATTAAATGTAACCGTCTGGGTGGTATCTAAACCTGAAATAAAATGTATGCCAAATGAAATATAATTGAAATGGTAATCCAGCCTGAAGCTTGTTGCTCCCATTCTTCTATAAATGGGATGCCAGGGCCAATTACTAAGGGTTCATTTTTTGGGTCTCAAAATGGTCTAAGTGTGAAAACTAAGCTCATGAAATAGTAGATTGTAAAATCATGCATAGATGAAAAGGTTAGTAAGGAGTCTAGGGTATGAGCTATTTTGTAATGGTCTCAAATAGTTTTATAGTAGCAACAATTTATAAATGAAAATGCTAGTTCCAATGCACATTCTCTCCTATGTAATTTTCTTCCTGATTATAAATTAAATGGTTAATGATCATTTCGTTTGTCTTCAATTGTTTTAATTTAATGAGTGATTTCATTTCTGCTTCAATTCAAAGGATTGATTAAATGCTAAAGTGAGGTCACAAATTTGTAAGGAAAGAGTATAGGGTTGATAAGTAGTTGTGTTTGAGGCAAAGAGAGTTGAATACTGTAATGCAATATATCAATAGTCCATTAATTACTGATTCAAATTGCTAAGGTATTACTAGTTATTATGAGTATGACTCTATTACCCCAAGACAAGGCACTCATCTTTTCATTTGCTTATCCTGAAGATAAATGAGTTAGTCATGCACTTGACCTAGTGCTTGAAATGAGAATGAAAAACATCTAAAACAACTTCAATCACAATGTACCAATATTAAGTACCATCTCATTCCTTGAATTTTTTTTTTTTAAGTTCAGCCAAATATTTGATGAATGTTATCTATTTGCGCTTTATAGGAATTTATTTGTATGTAGAAATGTTCTTGATTAAATGAATATCACATGAAGATAACAAGGATTACCCTCTTGGGTTTCATAGATCCCGAAGAGTAGAAGTAAGGACCTCATAATCCTTACCCTTGTTGATTATTGGGTTCTAGAAGATTCATAGGTAAGTGGTAAGAACAAGTTTGGTTCTAAAAAAATAACCAACATTGTCTAAAACTACATACATGAAAATAGAAATAAAATTGGGTGAAATTATTTTATTTGAAAATGTATTCTAAAGGACTCTAAAACTTTTAGAAGTGGGTCACAATTGTGTAAATCTGTGTATCATAGGAATGCATAAAATGACTCAAGGGAGAGTTACCACTTCCCATTAGCATCCAAAAATGATTTAACATCATGAGCGATAGATAAATCCTTAGAATCTCCCAAGGAAGAACTATTGATAGGTAAAAGGTAATATTCATTATCGATAAACATGTTCTAGGAAAAAATTGATTATAAAATCACATGGAATAACATGGAATGATGTATAATTATATATTGAATCAAAACATTATTTTTCTATGTAAATAAAGCATATCTCAAAATTATTCCATTAGTGGACCATCACCATGTATATGCTCATAATATCAGAATACAAATTATCTAAAATATAATATCACATATTCATTTCCACAAAATACCCATTTCACCATTGTTGTAAAATTGTGTAACTATAAACAACTAGAAATAAATTACAAGAATCACCAACCATATTATTTGAAGTAAAGAATAAAGAATGGTCATCATCAATCTCATCTCTAAATAAATTATTGATAAAGCATGATCTAAAAATATGGAAAATGAGCTATCATTAGGTGATTGGGCAAATAAAACCTCTTATGACTTGAAACATAAATGAGGTTTCTCTTGTATAGAAGAATATGAAACACACACATCTACCCCAATAGGATCCACTTACGATGAAACATGAAAAACACATAAACCTAAGGATATAACTATGAATGAATGCACTTGAAAAATATCATCTATAAGTATAACACTACAATATAATGAGTACTTAATAGATCCTAACAAAAATTGTAAAGTAACATCCCTAGATGGAGCACACTAATATAGGAATATGTTGTAGAGCATAATGTGATATATTGTGAACATATCAATGAGAAGGGTAAAAAAGCATCAATAATGAAGATCTAGAAAAGAAAGTTTATAAGTATAGATCAAACACTAACTAGTGTGAATTCAATCTAAAGTGAAAGATGAAAATAATTAGCGATAATAGATCTAGGAAAGGTAGAAAGATCAATTCTAATGACAAACCCTAGCGGATATGTGAAATATTAAGTTCAATAGTTCTTAGAGAAATAAAACAACCCTACATAAAATATAGGGGATAATTAAATGCTATAATATAGTCTTGATAAAATATCTATTTTAGACACATGAGGAATTTTATGTTTATCTATGTTAAGAACCAAAATGGAAATAAGACTATCTAGGAAAATATATAACTTCATGTTGAAGATAGGAAGACGTATTGGACTATACTAGATATAGTTTTGATGAATATGCATTATTAAATTTGGTTTTTTTTTTGAACATATAGATCAAGGCCACGTCTACAACAATGAATCTTATAGTTGGAGAAGTTACCCTAAAATTATCGACGTAACATTTTATCTAGCATTAAGAACTTTATAAATTTAAAGTTTTAGTAAATGGTTTTTCTATCTATGCCTATTCCCACCAATAGAAAAATTTATACTATGTAGGATAATCCTAGGTGTTGCACAATCTTGCGTTGACTACAAAGATATTTTTACTTTTAATTTCCTTTTCTATTCTCTTGATCTAGTCTTGAAGTTATGGTCAGATGGTGGCTTTGTAGTTATGATCATAGTTACATTAAAATATTAGATTACTATATAATTAATACCACGTGGTCATTTGTTTTATTTTTTCTACTCAAACCTATCATTGAATTGTAATCTTGAATATCATTATATGTTCATCATGTCTCTCATGCTCATGAGTGCTTTTATCATTTATGAAAACCCTCTCTATGGATAAGACCTCTCTTTTATCAATAACACTATCCATCCAAAGGTTGCATCTTAAAACCTATTGGATATCTCATGTGATGTCAAAATCCCTCTCTTCTTCCCTTCCTAACAGTGTTGCTCTTCTTCATTGCATTGATAATATTTCTTCAATACATAACTATAGTATTTTCTTTTGACCCTACTACAACTAGTACAACTGATGACAAGGCCATCCTATATTTTTGTAATTAACTTCTTCATCCCCCATCTTTTGATGGAGATTTTTTTAATCTTTTGGCACTTATTTTTTTATTGATGAGGAGATGAGTCTAATCTTCCTAATAAAAATGTAGAACATAATAGCATCATCTAATAATTTCTCAATGTGTCATTGGTCAATCTTTCTTCAATAATAAATATTGAGTAGTCTTATAATGAATCTTTGTCTCATATTAATTTTCCTTTACTTTAACCACCTCAACTAAACATACACTTCTTTCATTGCATTTATTCTCATTCTTACCTAGTACTACATTTATATTGACCACTTCTTCTAAGCCTATTTGAAATCATCATTTTTATCCCATCTTATCCATGTACGAAATATTGTCCCACATAACTTGTAAATTCTCTACCAATTTTTATAGAGACATAGTTGTTCATTCTTTGCAAGAAGACACTGACTCTTGCTTCTATATATTCTATGAAGTATGGCCGCTTTGGTAGATGCTAAAGAAATAATTGAGATACAGTCATTGATTTTGTAGCACTTATAGCTCACACGGTAGCATAATGGTGGAAACAAAAAATAAATTCCTTCCAAATAGTGTATGCCAACAGAAATAAGAACAACAACAACAAATGCAAAATTGATCCACTTAAATGAGAAAGGTACAAAATAAAAGGGCCCCCATGACTTGACCACCTAAGCAATCAAATGCTTAAAATGTGCCTATTAAACCGACCACCTCTTATTCATATTATAGAATACATGGCATTGTACTAATCAATGTCTAACCACTAAAAAATGTACTACAAGACCTTGTTGATATGTGTCATTATTATCTCTTCATATCATGCATCTTTCAATTATATTATATTATGATATTGAATTTGATTCATGAATATAAACAGATACATGATACACTACCTATTTATGATGAACATCATAATGACTAAATAACAGATGTACTTCTACCCTAGCTCCTCCTATATTCGTAAGTATTCCATCCATACAAACTCTAATTTGTACCTCTTTTAGTGATTTGTTGTTCCATCCTTTGGTCAATGCATCATGTTGCAGATATTTGACTTATACTTAATGCCTTGTACGTGCATATGTATTGAAGGTGCATATTGTATTGAGAGTGACAACTTTTACAGAGAACATTATGAATAAGCTCTAACCTCTTTAACAGCTATAAGATACTGATAAGAGCCACCAAAAGAAGGAAACCAGAATAGTAAAAACCCAAACACTATACAACCTTTCTTAGACTACGCACAAAGGGCAAGCCTGCAGCACATTGTGAGAATGGACCTCGCCAACCCAAGAGAAGTGGGCTTCAGTCAAACTAATCTTTATCAAACATTAAAATTGAGGATTGCTTAAAAAAGTTGTGAAGATGAAGCCACGAAGTAAAGGCCAAAAGGAAGCCGCCTTCAGCTGTCCAAGGCCACGCAGTAGTTGATCAACTCCCTACGCTCCTCTGCCTGTCATATAAATACATGCTTTCTTACACTCCCTTCTCACCCAGAAATTATAATTCCTTGTTTCTGCAGTCAAGGAAGTGCTTCTCAGCTTTAGTATTAAGAGAGACAGACAAATATGGAGTTCAACGTAGCCTGTTTGATGATGATGTTACCGGTGGAGCATTAAAGGAGCGATAAAAACAATAATTAGAAGTCACACAACATAACATAACAACATAACAGCATAACACGAAGTTTTAACGTTCACCATAAATGGCTATTTCCACCAGTGAAAGCAGGAATAATCTTATATTAACCAATGATCCAACAACAATACATGAACTATACTTATACACTCATATTCAGCCATAAACTCAAGAGTTGAGAGGAGATGAAGGGTCAAACGACTGTTGGGCTTCACATCCCAACAATCTCCGCCGTGAAGGCCAATCGGTACAGCCATGCATTGCATGACATCCCCTGCATTTCCCCTACGAGCTCACACTACAACCAAGCCCATCAAAGATTTGAGTTTTGCCAATGACTGCTCACAAACACAGCGAATCAGACTTCTCCATGCCAAATCGGAGTTGACAATTAATTGCAATTGGACCATCTGATATTGCACCATCAACAACTCCCTCTTCAGAAACTTTTGTTCTTCATGCCTCTCAGACCTGTTAGCAGTGCTCCAGTCCTGCCACACATACCAACTTCCAGATGTATCTGTAAGCTTTTTCGCTATATCCTTTGAAACTTGACATCCAACATCTCTTGCATTAACAAGTGCCTTAATTAGAAGCTCCAGTTGTCCTCCTAAAAACGCGGTCTCCAGCTCATGCGCTATGGCAATAAACAACAACACTTCCAAGGACGTCACCTCCCCACTTTCTTGGCCGAGGCCATAGGCAATGGCGGCCATGGTGGGCTCGTTAATAACCCTCAGAACATTGAGCTCTGAAATGAGGCCGTCGTCCATGGTGGCCTGGCTCTGGGAATTATTAAAATAAGCCGGGACAGTGACGACGGCATTTTTCTCCTGCTGGCCCAGAAAGGCCTCATAAATCTCCATCTTGGTGAGCACCATGGAAGAAATCTCCTCGGGGGAAAATAGGCGCTTCTTGCCTTTGAAACTAATCTCAATCATGTGCTTCTCAACATGTCCTAGAACAACCTTGAAAGGCCAGTGCTTCATGTCCTCCTGCACAGAAGGGTCGTTGATTCTCTTCCCAATTAGCCTCATAGCGTCGAATACAATGTTAACTGGATTCATGGCCACTACGTTTTTGGCAGCGGCACCGATAAGCCTCTCCGTGTCTGTGAAAGGCACATACGAGGGAGTCGTCCGATTCCCATGGTCGTTCAAGATGATCTCCACGCGGTCGCCAAAATAGAGACATCGAAGGTCCCTCCGCCCACGTAGAAAAAAGAGGGTATTCTTCTCTGCATAGGAGATGCCATTCTTGTCGATAGATGATATTATTGCTGGGGATGATACAACATTATTCTTCGAAACATCGACAACTGTAGAGATTATCTCCAGAACTGAATGTTCAGTCCCAGAACTTTGAGGACCCTGTTCAGTGATTATTCCGGAATTAGTAACTCCAATTCCCACACCAACCTCTTCACGCAAGCCGCCAATAATGGTTGTGTCTTTCCCTATTACAACACCAATCTTCTTATTGTATTCACTATTTGAACGCTTGTAGCAGAGCTCGTTCGGGACACCATCTGTCACCGACGCTACGAGTTTCCTTTCCCTCTTCTCCTTTCTAAATTTCTCATTAACATGTGCCTCATTCCAAGCAGTTTCATATCCCGCGGATCTGGGCTTCCTGTAACCAACATCCCCAAATCGAGCAAGATCATTATAGCCATAACCACCACCACCACTTGGTTGCATCCGTAACTTCTCCTTTTGCCCACAACGTCTTCGTAACGTCTCAAACATGAACTGCTCCTTTGTAACGGCTTTGGAATCGAACCCATAACTGCTCAGAAACGAGTAATCTCGCTCTGCAAACCGCCAGCTAGGCCAAGAGTGTCGTCTCCGCTCATGCCCATCATACTTGTCTTCTTTTTCTTTGCTTAAAGATTCTAGGTGTGCTTTAAGCTTTAGGGCAGTGAGCAAAACGAAATCATCGGGCTCTTGCTGAATATTCAGCTTTAATTCAGCGTCTGCTTCATCGTGCTTTCTTTCCTTTTCAACATCCAAAATGCGAGACTTCTTCTCAATGTCCAGCTCCTCCTCTTCGCTTTCTTCTTGATCCAAATCATGAGCGGTGAGCTTGTCCCCCTCGATAAAATCATCTCTTAGAGGCACATTGAAACTGTCAATTCTATCAACATTCAAGCTAATGGACTTTCTCTTGGGAGTACAGGAATCTTCAGAAGGAGTGGGTTCTAGACTGAACCCGCTAGATGCCCCATATCCTCCATAGCTCCTAGACTTGTCAACTTCACTATCTGGACCTTTCCCGCCACTACCAGCCTGCAGGACTTTCTTCTCGGAGTCCTCCAAATCGGCCACCATTGCACTCTCAGCCTCTCTAGCTTCACTTGCATGCAATTCTGCTTCAATAAATGGCATATCTTCATCCATTGGAGTGACTTCTGATTGTGCAACCAAGGGAGTTTCTTCTATTTCCATCAACGAAATTCCACATTCAACAGCAGCAAGAGCTGTTTTTCCAGGAGGCACTACTTGTGCTTTTAACTTCTTACTTGTGGAATTGTGATCATAATTTCTCTCCTTACGTTTCATGTTCCTCATTTCTTCTCGCTCCTCTGGAAGATCAAACGTGACCCTCTTCTTACCTTTCATTGATTTCAGCTTCAGAGATTGATTCCTTTTGTGCGAATTCTCAAGACCTTGCATGCCCATGTGACCAAGCCTCTTGAACCAAGGCTCTATGTCACTATCCACGATTGCGTTCGCAGCTGCCACCTCATTGTGACTCTCCAACACATATAAAGTGTTTAATTTGCTGCCTTCTGCAATCACTCGGGCTCCTTTTGTCACCTTCCATCTACTTAATTCAAAAGTGACTCCACATTCTTGAGAACTCAATTGCCCAACTGAAATTGAATTATGTTTCAGTTGAGGGACATACCTGACATCCCTTAACAACCAACTTTTTCCATTTGTTAGTTTCAACAAAACATCTCCTATGCCAACAATATCAAGAGATTTATTATCTGCAAGAAGGACCTTACCAAAAACACCGCTTTGAAAGGTTTTGAAAAATTCCTTACACCAAGTAACATGAAATGAAGCTCCCGTATCTAACACCCAAGCATTTGCTTCAATTTCTTCTTCGGTTAATAGAAGTACACTATCTTCCATATCTTCTCCTTGGCTCTAACCGAGCTCTGATACCAATTGTGGAGCATTAAAGGAGCAGATAAAAACAAGAATTAGAAGTCACACAACATAACATAACAACATAACAACATAACACGAGTTTTAACGTGGTTCACCATAAATGGCTACGTCCACCAGGAAAGCAGGGAATAATCTTATATTAACCAATGATCCAACAACAATACATGAACTATACTTATACACTCATATTCAGCCATGAATACGAAGAGTTGGGAGGAGATGAAGGGTCGAATGACTCTTCCATATCTGGGTTCCTAGGCTCCAACCGGAGCTCGGACATACCACTACTGGCTTCTCACTATTGTGGGGGTGACACATGCATCGGGATCCTGATATCACCTCTGATTTTATTCCCTTCCTGTGGCCAGAATCCAGCAAATTTAGATGGTGATTTCTCTCACCTTCACGGGATTCCGACAGGTTGCCAGCAACAATTTAACTGGGCAGAGCACAGTGAAAGTGACAAAGGCAGCAATGGCAGAGTTCCCTGCTTTAACAGGACTTGGCGTTTCCATGGCGGTGCTGCAGTTCCCTGCTGGCGGGGTGAACCCTCCTCACACACACCCTCGCTCTTCTGAGCTTCTCTATCTTTTGAGCGGATCTCTCCTCGTTGGAGTCGTTGATACCACCGGAAAGCTCTTCACGCAGACCCTCTATTCAGGGGATTTATTCGTGTTTCCCAAAGGACTCCTCCATTTCCAATTGAATACTGACTATAAGAACCTGGCATTTGCTGTTTCTGGGTTTGGAAGCGCAAACGCAGGCACTGTTTCACTGCCCTCTGCTCTCTTTACCAGCGGTATAAGCGATGATGTTCTCTCCAAGTCATTCAAGACAGACGCCAAAACCATTGAGATGCTCAAAGCTGCACTCAAAGCTTAACTATGACCACTTCTTTCCTCTACCCTTCATCATTCTTTTCCCGCTTCTATTGTGTAGAAATGGTTTTCTGCGTTCCCCTCAGATCATCATATTTATAGATGTATTCCCTTCATGAAATTCTAAACAAATATGAACATATTTTATTTTTAGTGACTTATTTTTCAATTTTCTCGCTCTCGTTTCTTGAAATTCATATTGATCACAATATTTTCAATAATAGTTTATATTAATTTTATATATTTTCAATGAAATGTAGGTGTTTTATATTAGTTCAATTAAAATAAAGATTCATTTATGTGGTATTATTTGTTTTGAGATTTTGTAATAATAAAATTTATTGTTTAATAGAAAATTTATTGTAGATGAGATTGGATCCTTAATTTGATAGTTTATGATTATGTCTAGTTATTTTTGTTACAAAATAAAATCAAAGTTCTAAGAGACGAAACAATTGTTTGATATGTAAGATTGTCCATCAAGTTTAAATCCAAGGTGGACTAAAGTAGTATGCATTCTCATCATATTGAATTGATAGGATGTTTTAATAAAATATTGCATTATTGAATAAAATTAAATTTTAAAATGATATAATTTTCTTTAATTTTTAAATATAAATATATTTTACAAAAATATTTGTAATGTTAATGAAAGATCATAATTAATTTTGTCTTATAGTGTGGAAGATTTGTCTTGAGGGGGAATAATAATTTTATCTCTAAAAGAAATTTTCCCCCAACCATTCTATAACATGACATTATGTTTTCAAGTAAGGAGATGTCATCCAAATAGACATTGATGAATGTTAGTGATAATGGGTTGGATCGATAACATCCATCATTCACATGAAGGTAGCATGTCCACACAAGCCAAAGGAAATGAATAACCACCATACATGTACTCTTTGATTTGAAAGTAGTCTTCCATAGATCTATTGGTTCAATTGAAACTAGCTATGAATTCAAGACAAATTTAGTGAATTTTTTTCCCAGAAGCTCATCCATTTAAATGGTCTCTCACATTGAGGGAATTGAATAAATGCTTTTTGCAATGATCTTGATCAAAGCTTCGATATACTGCAAATATGTCACAATGGAATAAGTTTTCTTTTAATGAGAATAATCGATTTTCTACAGTGTGTGTAAAACAATTATTGATTTTGTTTCTTGATTTTATCATTCTTCAAGGCTATATATTATATAGTCACTTATGTTGGGTAATTGTGTCCTTGAAATTAGGTTAATTGGGTTCTTTATTTGATAGTTTAGGTTTACTCCTATTGGAAAAGTGAATGAATATTGATCCCCTAACTATATATGATTCATCTACTTTTTTTTGGTAGTAATAGTGATTATTTTGGCATGACTTGTTGTTGCAATTGATCTTACCTCCTTAGTTTGGATCATTAATAGAAAGAATATTCTATTCTAAGAAAATATTCATTGAAATTATTTTGTACTAGTAAGGATATGGGCTTATGTAGGACTTACGTCTAGTATTTGATACATTTTTAATCTAGCTTGATAAATATGATATGAGGTCTAGACTCATAGATGCCATGGGGTGAAAGTATAATAATGTTTCCCACTTTTTAGTCTTATTGGACCAAAAATAATATCAATTTTAAAACCTCAATACATTCTATCATTTTTTATATATGTACATTTGAGAAACCTTTTGCGAATTTGTTCCAAAACTTCTCTTTCATTACATTCTTATAATGTTCTAATTTTCCTTTTTAACCATTTATCTCTTGGAAAAAATATCCAAATTGATGGAGTCTCACTATTTTTTGTTATGTCAAGCCAATTAAGGATGTTAATTGAATGGATTACAATAGATAATTTTCTTAGAAATTAGACTTGTCACTCCTTTTTAAGCATCAAATCCAAATGCATTATTATTCATTGAGCTTCTAAATCCTCCTAGAATGAGAGATAATTGACTATGTGTATGTTGTCTGAAATGAATGAAAACAAATATTTTTTATATCAATACTTGATAATTTACATAAACACCCACACACACACTTTAGGTAAGAAAGGAAAAGAGCACAATAGGAAAATTTGAATTTAGGAAAGTTGAGTTCATAGTTATGAGGATCAACCCATAATTGTGGACTTGACATAGGATAAAATAGATGGAATAGATCATGATAAACATGGACTATAGGAATCAATGGATATATTATTGTGGACAATTAGATGGATAGATCAAGTGTATGAGAACATAAAGTGAGGAATAAACATAAGATCTTATGTACATAAAGGTGAGGTAATATCTATGTAAATATGTCTAACTTTACATTACAATATGATATTTTCCATAATGCATATGTACCAAGACATTGTCCAAAAAAGTAAAAAGCTATCCTCATAATACATTTTTCATCCTTATAATTATATAAAGATAAGTGAATCATTTTTAATACTTACAATTATATAGAAAAATAAAACTATTAAAATTATTGAAAATAAAGATAAAATGAAAAAACTTTTACATCTAATTGAAAATAAAGCTAAAGCCAAAATTTTAAAATGATAGTATTAAATCTGAGAGAGACATCGATCGAATAATTTTTAATTTAAATTTGAATTTTCTTGTTTCATCCTGGTAAAAATGAAAACAAATGGCTTGATGGTTCAGAGCATGTTATTAATTCATTTAATTCAAATTTGAGGTTACAATTAGAGATCTCTATTTTCTTCATAGTGATATTAAGCCTCTATTTATAATCCCTTTCTCCATTGTTTTTACTGCGAATGAAACAGAAAGCTACCAAAGTAGGGGAGATGATCCAATAGTTGAGCACCCTAACTTCATGCTTCTAATTATCCTAGGAGAAAATTTTTAATCACTCCCAATTTTTATAGTAGCTACTTGGCAAGTCTCCCCTATTTTATAACTAAGGTTTCACACATCATTAAATATGATGCCACACCAAAGATCATTTTTTTCAAGGTAACTGGAATGGCCTGTGCTAGACACCCAATATTCTGTGCATTCACAACATGTTTTATTGAGCACCTATGTGGCATCACATGATTGGTTTCTTTTTAGATAAAAGGAATACATTTTATTTAATTATGGGTAGTCATCATCAACACTAACAACTTTAAAGTCACAACTATTGGTCCAATATTGATAAAAATATTGGGCATTATATAAAAAAAATACTATCACAACTATTGAAACATGCTTTAAGTCCTTCCCCTAATGCCTTGTGCATGGACTCCGTGAAAATAGTAGTCAAAATTGGTTAGTGGATAAAGTTTTTTATTTTTATATTTTATATCAAGGTACATCCAATTTGAAAAACAAAGCTAAAATTATAATCAATAGTTACATCATCTACCATACCATGACATATGATTGAAATTCTTTCAGCCATCGATGGAAACTATCAAAAATATCTGCTTTATTGAAACTATCAAAAATATCTGCTTGATTGAAACTATCAAAAATATCTGCTACGAA
>VDFB02027542.1:0-29804 GCA_007258455.2 Sequoia sempervirens | reverse complement strand
ATTGTGTTGATTTTTCTTTCTATTTCTGCATTTCATGTTCACACTTAATAACAAAATAGTGTGGTTGTGAAGTTAATAAGTTTTTGAAGTTTTGTGTTTAAATTTGGTGACAACTGATTCACCCCCCCTCTTAGTTGTCCTACGCCTTTGAACAAGATTTTCGATGCATAAATGTTGATGATGTCTTAGGTGTGCCCACTGTGGGTATCACATGAAATCCCTGCATATAGATATAACAATGTATAGATCATTCACACATGTGTATAAATTCAAATTAAATTAGATCTATGATGCGTATTTAATTTAAAGTAATTTTTTTTTTTAAAGCATGCACCTAAGTTGATGATGACTCAGGAGTGCTCACCACAATTTTTGGTTGGTCGATACTTGGTATCGCATGACCTCCCTATATCTAGATACAATATATCATTTCACACATGTGTACAAATTCAAATTAAATTAGATATGTCAACATAAATGAAAATATGTATTGGTTTGTACCTGACCAAAAGGTGAGCCCAATTCTACAGCACTCAAAATATAGACACAAACATATTGAGATTTAGGCATTGTGTGATCATGCATCTACACCAAACACTTCTTGAATTAATATTATATTATATATAGAGTTTAATGTTATTATTTACATGAATTGTGCACATTTAAAAAAAATTATTTAAATGTTCCTACTTTCAAAATATGTACACACCTATGTAGGATGATCCTCATAATATAGTAAATCCATTTATGACTCATTCCTAGATGCATGTGGGTCACCTGAAGTGGATGGCTGAGTATGCCCATAGCTTGAGCCTCCATGCTCTCTATTTCCCACTTTAGCCATCACGTGTGTAGTCTGATGAGTGAGATGTATTGAAAGAGAAATCAATGCTCCTAATGTTGACAACATCAACTGCTGTTGAAATGCAATTGGAACACTAAGAGAATGAGCAACAATAGGAGCAATCAGAGCATGTCATTGAGGATCGACACTTGGTCCTAATCTATGTTGGGGCATGCCACACCCAAATCCGTAAAATGACCTCATATTAAAATAGTTGGGTTTTAAACCCAACTCAAAATCAACCCATAACTTTCTCAAAAGGTATAGGGGTACCTCACAATTGTCATGTGGTGGAGTATAAAACACCATCCACCATTTATCCCAAAAATTTGTAGCTATCTGTGGGTGCCTACAACATTTAATTGAAATTCATTTTTTGGTGGGTGGGACTGGTTTGTTTGTTTGGGGGCTAAAAAATGTTGGAAAATGGCTTGTTTGGTAATTTTAAGGTCATGGATTTATTTATAAGACAATACATTTGCATAAAAATGTCTCCTCTCTTCTCTCCATTGATGGAACCTATCTAGGTCCACATTAATAGATCGAATAGAGTCAACAACAGTTTTCATTGAAGATGGAAACCGTGCAAGATGGGGAAGGATATTAGGCTCATTTTTTTTATCAAATCCATATTTTCTTGGATCACATTAAGGTTTTCTCTAGTGCTCTCTCTTAGCTGAGATCGATCTACTACAAGGCATGCTGGGTTAGGAGGTAGAGAGGGTGGAGGTGTGGGGTTTTGTTGTGGTGGCAAATCTGGATCTATGATATCTTCAAGTTATGCATTAGGTATACAATTATCTATATTAAATTCAAGCTCCATGTTCAATGAAATGACAACTTCATGTTAAACAATTAAAAAATATATTAACAAACTAATTAAATACTGTACACAATTTGAAAGTTATAAATCCAATTGAACATGCACAAATTCAAACTACGTTTCATTTGAAGACACATTCAATTTAAAACATTAAAAATTCCATAACATGAAAATCCATAGCATGTACATTAAATTATATAATTAAAGTCATTTACATGTACCCTTGATTAAATTCTCACTTTATCTGAAATTTTTATTTCAACACAATGGTTTAATTTAAAATATTGAAATAATAATATCAAGGTCCTACTTCATGGATTTGACAAGTGAAAAAATTATAAATGTATTAAGTATAATTTAATGATCTACTTGATCATAATTTATTGTTGGTATTTCCTGATTGTATGATTTTGGGAAGGTGAAATTTTGGTTTAATTTCTAACTAAATTTCTAGAGTTGTTTTCCTTAACTAGCCTATATTTCCTTACTAGTTCGAGATCTGATAATCATGGTTATTTCAAAAGTTTCTCGGGTTTTGTTATTATATATTTGATAGACATATTTATAAGTCTCAAACGTTGTCACTTTTGAAATTTTTAAGTATTAGGTACATGAAGAGGAATATATAAAATTATAAATTGTCCAATCCTTTTCATTTTCTATTATAGACCATGAACCTTAAAATTTTATTGCAATAAATATGATTTTGGGAATTATATCCAGCAAGCATATTCATATTAAATTTATTTTATGATAGAGAGTTTAATTTTATTAAATCATGTATATTTAATTAGTTTTGTGTTGACTTCTAGTAACCATATTGTTTCATTTTCCTTGCAAGGTTAAAATTGAGTGGTGTGTGGTTGTTAATTTAAAATTATTGTATCATTCTATCTTGGACTAATGAATGTCATGCCTTAGTGATGCTTTTTAGATGATTCTATGTATGTTCTAACCTATGCATTGATTGTCAATAAAAGATGCCTCCTAGGCATCATGTCACTCATCAAAGTGGGAATGAGGGGAAGGCTAAGAATGATTTGAAGTTAGGATCTAGGACTATTGCACGTGAATAATAAATTTTAAAATGATTAAGTTGAAGGTCTTTAAAATGTGATTTTATAATTAAAATGCTTAAATAAACATTCAATGATTAAACAACAAATTATAATTTAGAGAAAGAAGAGAAGACAAGAAACAACAAGTTGATAACGAAGTTCACCAAATGACTACATCTACGGGTCCCTCTCCAATAGAGTGACCGATCCTTGATTATGATCCAAAAAATGATTTACAAGGCCTCAACTATTACGGAGTCTTCTCACATCTCCTTGGATGATAATGAATTACAAAAAATGTCCTCTCTCTAGTACAACAAGCTTGAATTCAAGCTCCCAATGCACATAGATGAAAAATTCACTATCACAACTCTCCAAGATAATTCTCTCCCCAATTTAGAATTCTCTCATAAGTCACCACCTAGATTGCAAGAGTTACAAAGTTCCTTTCCTTCAAGCATGGCAGAATAACACTGCTCCAAAGCATAGAGTTGAACATACAAGAATAAGAAAATTCTCTCACAATTTCACCACTTGGTTTCCAAACTCCTAAACTCCCCCCTTTCTATACATATTATGGTTATTAACCATATGATTTACAAAAATCTTGCATATCTCCCTTTACAAGTGAAAATATTAAACAATTTCCCCCATTTATAGAGATATATCTTTAAAAATCACCAATATCCCTTAATAATCCCCTAAAAAAACTTTAAATAATCTTCCCATATTTTTAAAGTTTATACAAGCCCCTTATAATTCCATTTTCTCGGGCTTTACAAGTCATATTTTTAAGGGGTTAAAAATTTAAGATTAAAGGGATATCGGTTTTTTTAGTCTTTATCAAAACAAACTTAGCTTTTCAAATATCTTGAAGCCACTAAATGGTGGAATAGTGGAGAGACTATGGTAGGGTAGGGAGGTCATGGGGTTGACCCCTGCCCCCTTAATTTTACCTTCAAATTTAGAACTATAATATAAAAAAAAAAACTAAAGATAGAATATAATCAAGTGCATTATGCACAACCTAATGGTGTGGTGGGTGGCTTGCACGCGGAAGGTGAGGGGATCAAATCCCCTCATCTACTTTTGGTGAATAAACCTATTGAAATTGTTCCAACAAACTGAACCATGGAGGAGAAAGATAAGGTGTAACATGGAACCCAATCGATGTGCCACATGGCACAATTTGATTCACTCAAATCTAGCAAATGTCAGATCTTTATTGGACCTCTTGAGCTGACTCTACTACCAGGTCATTGTATGGATGCCACATGTCACATTTTGATTGGTCAATGTCATCTGAACCTATTGATGTCACCTTGTCATGTGTCACACACCAATTCTGCCACGTCAACATGTTGACATCAAGAATGGTACCCTAGTGAACTTAGTCAATTACAACCTTTGACTGACCATATCTTTTGAATATGTGCTTCATTTTTGACTAATCAAGTAGCATTATGATCATGGTGACAAGCTCTTCATCATGATGCCTATTCTGATGAGTTCTGATATGATCATTTTTTTCTCTTTTATGACTGGCCCCTATACCTAGTTTGACCCCAACTTTGATCGGGCATAACTTGAGTGTACGAGCTCCTTTTTCACCTCTTCAAGTTGCGTTGGGTTAAAATTTCCAAGATCTTTGATATAGTGATGAAATCTAGAGCATGTGGAACACTTCAATTTCTAATGACAAGTATCCACCTAGATCATTTCTCCCCACTCGAGAGTTTTTAGACCTCCAAAAGTTACATTTATTTAGAATTTAAGTGAGGGCATGGCCTCCCCACTTGTGTTGTATCACCTATCCATTGGTACACCTAGCTCAACACCACAATTAGGACTACAATAACATTGTTGAACACAAACATCATTCTCACTTCCATAAACATTTACATCAATTGTTACAACCATTAACCAATAAAATTTGACTAATATCAAGCCGAATAACAATGTAGATACAAAACTGAATGAATCAACAACATGTCTATCTTTCACAACAAGAACATTTTTACCGAAGGGAATCTCCAAATTCCCAACCAAAAGTTGTGGACTTGGATCATCGATGCTTTCATTTATAGTCTCCTCATGATATACTATTGGTGTATCCTGCAACATATGATTATCCTTGATAACTCAAGCTTATGTCTAGAACCACCTGAATTAATAAACATAGGAGACAAATCTTTAATTGAATTAATCACCCTTTTCAACTACCTTGTGTTTGCAGAAGATCTATTGGTCTTGATACTGTGAGAATGTAAAAAATACTTGGTACAATCTTTAAACAAGTGATAATGATTAAATTACCTATAGAAAATAGTCTTCTGATCATATAAATAAGGGATACCCAATGTAATGCCCTGCCACGAAACCCTAGAGGACAACATGCTACAACACCTAAAAATGGAAGAATTTTTTTTTGAGTTGCAACATAACAAAGATTACAAATGATACAATAACTTATATTCTAACCTAAGTCATCTAATGTTTCATGACTATGCTATGAGAATCCCATTAACCATCTTACAAGAATTACAAATCATCACTATCACCTCATTATATAAAATTCATCTGCTAGATATTAATAATCAACCAATAAGAATATTCCATATCATATCATCAATATAATAATATCCCAAATCAATTCAATTAACTAGCATATGTAGTAACATCATTTACATTATCCAATACATAAGAGAGTTCAACAAAAAATTACATCATTACATCTTTACATCTTGAACAACAATGTATCCTCCTATACATGTGAGGAGAGTTCATCAGAAGTATAATACAAGTACATAAAAATTGATCCATTTGAACTAAAACAAGTGCAATAGTCCACATCATCAAGAGTATTTTCCACACGAATGATCAATCGAGAAGTGAACCCAATGGAGTGCATAGCACGCTCCACCCAACCATGTGGAACCCTAAGGTCCACCCCCATGCTAGGAGATGACAATAAGGTCCCACCACCAAAGTAGACAAGGAGATAGGAGTACAACACAACAAGACTGACATAACTCCACCATACAATTACCACAAACGACTCATAAGATTGACACTGCTTCTAGAGGTATGCAAAAAAAAAAGTGAACACAAGACAAGGGAATGCTAGTTTTCTACAGGGAGGAGTTTCATCACATAGCTTGCTATTGGTTACTCTGGTGTAACCTTCTTAGGCTACTAGATACCCATCCTGGGTTACCCTGGCCACCTCTACTGACCGTTGAACCCCCATACAAACTCATGCAGGATCAACATACCTTCCAAGAGGACAAGGCAGTTGATCTTGCCATTCTAGTCTTTTCCACTAATCTCAAGCTTCAACAAGCACTTGAGCCATGAGTGAGGCATTATCTTGATTAATTTGAACTAGCCAACCCATTAAATTTATTTTAGGTTATCACTAATTAAGAAACTCTCAATGAGTTACCCTAGCACCGCTTTGTTTGTCGGACCCCAATAGAGATCCACTCCCCCTACTAGCAACTAGAAGACCCAAAAATATCCAACTGGGTAAAGCCATTTGCACAAAATCACAATAAACATGCACATACACATAAAGCAAGGCTTGAACCTTCTTGCTCACAAATCTCAACTATAACGATGACTAAACAATGCGTGGCATTAAACCTCCAATGACACAATTTAAGAATAAAATCAACCACTTCAAATGGGACAATCATAATCACAAGTAAATAGTGCAAGGCAAAAACCCTAGGTAACACAATGCAAGCATCACACCCACCAAATGAAGGCTCAAACATAACAATTCAACTGATAACATTTTGTTTTTTCCCAAGCCTCTGGAATCCAATCACAATAATATTATTCTTGACACCACTTAAAACATTTTCCCAAAGTCACTCCCATACCAAGTATCAAACACAATATTCAAACTATTGATCAAACAATAGAAGACATCATTTCCTCGTTACTTAATAACCAACAACTAAAGGTATAACAAACATGCCATTTGATTTGTAGACAATTAAAAAAGAAAGGCCACAATCATTAATTATCAAACTATTTCATCTATTTAATTGATTCTAGACATATAGAAATAAAGCAATATTTTCCTTATGTAATTTCAAATTCACTTAATTAACATACTCAATACATAGACTGAATTATACTTTTACTATATATACGCTTGTATAATTATATATTTATAAATTATAATCAAGATGCTATGTTATTTAAATAGAGACATTATATCCAATCGTATTATGACATACAATATAACATACATATATAAACATACATATATATGTATATACATATATATACACATTTATTTATTAAAACAAAGCTCACTATTCACATCCCATTAAAGAAATCAATTATCACATCACTCATTTATTTGAATACCCCATATTTTTCTCAAGTATCGAATACCATATACTTCTTTCAGGCATCGATACACATAAAAAGACAAAAAAAGGTATAAAACAGAAATAAAACAAAACGCCTTTTCAAAACTTGTTCCACCAAACTAAATTCAATGAGGAAACCTTAGGGCATCGATTACCTTGAATAAGTAACTATCAAATGCAAGTAACAAGTGATATAGCACAAATGTTATGCATGCAGTATAAAAAAAACCATACACCCAAGGCATTAAAGTAGACGGTATACATACAGTAAATCAAATTTAAAATACATTTAAATCGAAACCCAAGCCACAACAATTTTCTTTGACATAACAATATCATTACATAACGGATACCAATTGATTTACAAAAACACGCCTAGCTAATTTCCTAGGCACAAACCAAACTCGACTTCCTGACACATTGGATTCCATTCGAAACTTAAAATTGTAGTAAGAAGATCAAGTTCCAATAAATGTAAGAGCCTTCGATTTGGGAGTAAGAAAATTCAATATCACATTACATTCATCGATATGAGGATGCAGCCACAATACTTATCGAATTGAAAGACAATGAAGGGTAACTAGTATAATGCAAAATTTCCAATTCATTACAAATCCTACGAATTATCTGTATATTCGATTTGTAAAGAAATCGATAAAACTTATAATACATAGGACCATCGAAATATAAGTATGAAGTATGGAGTATTATTGTATAAGCTTTGACAATAAACTAACTCATCTGATTATTACTACTCGTAGTGGCAGTGTTGGGTGCAAAATATAGCTTAATTTTAAGGCAATAAAATAGGAAATATCCAAGGATAAGCTTGTGTAACGGTTGTTTTCACTAAAGTTATGCATGAAGCTTAAGTTATATACCTGACAATGTATAAGAACAATACAATAGCAGTATAAACTGCCGCTCGTGCCTCAACTACAGACCTCCACAATGAGATCGACACATGCAACATAGACTACAAAGTACAAGAGCAAAATCGCATTCCTAAAGCATTGAGTGCCAGGGGATAAGGTCGAATCAGGCATCGAATTCAAGCTCAACTTATGGCCATCAAGGAAACTCGTAATACAAGGCGTAAACTATCAGAACAAAATTAGAACCATGCTAAAGGTATCAACTTAAATTAGGCACAAAAGGTAAAGTTTCTACACAGGGGTAAAATGTGTAATTCGCATGCTAAAGCTGTCACAACACAAGGCATCGAATGCCTTGAAATATAACTCTTAATACAATTCGAACATTGAAGTAAGAACGTAGCATATAGTTTAAAGGGAAACATAGGAACAAGAGGAGAAAGGAGGTGCTAACATCCAACATGCAGCCTCAGATAGAATTTCACCATCAAAGGAAATAACAACATAAAAGGTTTCAGAAACTTCCAAGCAAAGGAATTGACTGGTAACATAAAATAATGAATTTTTCTACAAATAAGGCCTTAGAGAATCTTCGAAAAGAGCAATTTTTCTATATAACTCAATTCATAAATAAACAAATAAGAAATATTGTATTCTGAGATAGCTAAAATAAAGATTCAAACTTTTTTTTCACACAACACAAAGATGCATGATTCTTTTCTAAACAACATTAAATTTGAGGAGAAGGAAACAATTGAAACTTGGTTTACCTCGACTGAGTGAGCTGAAGATTGATGTTGAGCTTCCTACTTCTAGCTTGCAGCTTCAACACCTTTAAAATCCAACGACTTACTGTAGAAACCCCCATTCCAAAACTTTTCCCAAATCTAAAATGAAACCCCCAAAAACAAGAAAAGCCTCTCCAAGAAGAAAAAGAAGATTCATTTTCAGTAAATAACCAAAAAGCCCCTTTCTTTATGCCAATTAACTAATTTATTTATCACTTCCCACTCTCTCCATTGTTGCATGCCACTTCTTGATTATTTATTTATTAAATTTCACATCTATTATAAACTGCCACTATTCGATTTTATATTTATTTATAAAAACATATTCCTTATTTATTTATTTTAATTTGACCTCTTTAATTCTATTTGCACCATGTTTTAATTTATATATTTATTTTATATTTCTTTATTAATCATAATTTTAATTTATTAAAACCAAAAATGTGTCAAAATATTTATGTCAATTATCAAAATAATTTTAAGTTTAATAATTTTATTTAATATAATATCAATTAAAGCACAAATCACCCTAATTAAAATCAAATGCACAAAATACCAAGCAATACCTAACTTCACAATGAGGCTAACAGGCAAGTCCATGACAACAAGGACATACCAAACCACATACGGAGGGGCACTACATCCTCCCCCCCAAGATTGGACTTACTCCTAGAAGTCACATGGTAGAATAAATCATACGTAATTATAAGTAAGTTCAAATTATCCAAGAAACCAAATACCAAACAATTACCTAAAGTTTAACCAAGGTTGAGAAGCAAGACCAACTGACCACAGACATCAAATGATGTTGATGAGGTAATGGACTATATATTCATCCTCCTCAAGGATGATGGCTAGGGTAGGGGAACCTTATTTCCATCTCTGTTTTCAACAACATTTCCATTGGGTTTTAAGGCACACTCAGACCTGACAATTTAGGTGGAGTCGATGCCTGGTGCCTGCAATCTACATCAAACAACTGGTCGAACAATATATATATATCAAATAATCAAGTACATCGTGGGAGGAAATCAAAGCATAGTAGGGTACTCGCGAACAATTAATGCTACAACTATCCCACCCACTAAGACAATTCATACAATAGTCCACATCAATGAATAACAACAATTATATCGTAAACCATCCACTACATATATATCATCAAAGCTGATTCATTACATCAAAATGCTATACTTCCACAAAACACAACAAAATTATGCACACAAGGCATACATTTTCCATTAAATATTCATCATTTACACACAAGACTTCCCAATTTACTCTTTTTACAATGCTAAATCTCATAATATATGTGACAAAAGATCATAATTTATGCCTTTTCATAAACAAAAAACACAATTTATAACTTCATAAACCCAAAATTCCAGATTTAACACACACTATTCACATACACATACAATTCACATCACTGGGTCCATAATGCATCCCCAATAGGAAGAATATCGATACATTGCACACTACACTGAGGGTTCTATCCTTTCCATCAGTTTTATGCACCATTGGGAAAACACCACCTAAGGACAAATATTGGGTTGACAAGTGATGATGACCCAAAAAGGGAAAATTACTACTCAAGAGTACAAGTAGCTAGGTCAACATAATGGGCTAATATGTATCCAAAGTGCCCAGTGTATGAAGTTGGATTAGATACCATGTGTAACGCCTTGCCACAAAACTCTAGAGGAAAACATGCTACAACACCTAAAAATGGAACAATTTTTTTTTTAAGGTGCAACATAACAAAGATTGCAGATGATACAATAACTTATATTCTAACCTAATTCCTCTAAGGTTCCATGACTATGCTATGAGAATACCATTAACCAACTTATAAGAATTACAAATAATTTCTATCACCTCATTATATAAAATTCATCTAACAATATGAAATGCATTTAATCCCCCACATATTAACAATAAACCAATAAGAATCTTCCATATCATATCTTTCTTTCTTTTTTTTATTTTTTTATAACGAGGGGAATCAGGTGCAGCACAGCCCCCCATATAACCCCCCACCGCCGGTAAACTTTTTACCGTGACCGGTAGTGTTGGCGGGACACACCAACCAGTACCACGGGAGCGCTGGAGAGTCGAACCCATGGTGGGCGCCCTGCGACAGGGAACATCTTAACCAACTGAGCTGGGACCGGCGCCCCTTTCCATATCATATCATCAATATAATATATCCCAAATAAATTCAATTAACTAGAATATGCAGTAACATCATTTACATTATCCAAGACATAAAAGAGTTCAACAACAAATTACATCATTACATATTTATATCTTGAACAACAATATCTCCTTGTATACATGTGAAGAGAGTTCATCAAAAGTATAATAAAAGTACATAAAATATGATCCATTCGAACTAAAACAAGTGCAGTAGTCCACATCATCAAGAGTATTCACTACACGAATGATCAACGAAGAAGGGAACCCAATGGAGTGCATAGCACATTCCACCCAACCATGTGGAACCCTAAGGTCCACCACCCATGCTAGGAGGTGACAATAAGGTCAGACCACCAAAGTAGAAAAGAAGACAATAGCATAACACAACAGGGATAACATAACACCATCATACAAATACCACAAACAACTCATAACATTGACACCACTTCCAGAGGTACACAACAAAAAAGTGAGCAAAAGACAAGGGAATGCTACGTTGCTATAGGGAGGAATGTCTTCACATAGCATGCTATGGATTACCCTAGAATAACCTTCTTAGGCTACCAGACCCCCATCCTAGGTTACCCTAGCCACCTTTATCAGTCGTCAGACCCCCATACAAACTCATGCGGAATCAACATACCTTCCAAGAGGACAAGGCAGTTGATCTTTCCATTCCAGGCCTTCCCACTCATCTCAAGCCTAAACAAGAACTTGAGCCATGAGTGAGGTGTTATCTTGATTAATGTGAACTACCAAACCCCCTAATTTATTTTAGGTTATCACTGATTAAGAAACTCTCAATGAGTTACCTTGGTGCCACTTTGTGCATCAGACCCCCATAGAGAGCCACTTCCCCTACTAGCAACTAGAAGACCCAAAAAATATCCAACTGGATAAATCCATTTGTACAAAATCACAATTTACATGCATGCACACATAAAGGGGTTGAACCCTCTTGCTCACAAATCTCAACCATAACAATAACTAAGGAGTGCATTGCATTAAACCTTCAATGACACAATTCAAGAATAAAATCAACCACTTGAAATGGGACAATCATAATTGCAAGTAAACAATGCAAGGCTAAAACCATCAGTAACACAATGCAAGCATCACGCCCACCAAATCAAGGATCAAACATAACAATTCAATTGATAACATTTTTTTTCCCAAGACTCTAGAAGCCAATCACAATGATATTACACTTGACACCACTTAAAACATTTTCCCAAAGTCACTCCCATACCAAGTACATCAAACTCAATATTCAAACTATTGATCGAACAATAGTACATCCATAGAAGACATCGTTTCCTCTTCACTTATTACCCAACAACTAAAGGTGTAACAAACAGAATCATAGATTTTTGGCTCCAATGCACTTCTCTAGTTCTTCTAGGGTTTTTCACCTAAAAGGATAGAGGTAGGGCCAAAAATGTTAAGGGGTTCATTCAAATTATGTTATGTATGATGTTATATAAGCTAAATGAAGTGAAATAAATGCAAGTAAGTGGTCTATATGAATGATTATAAATGTAAAACTAAGATTTAAACTATGTTGGAAAACACACTGTCATATAAAAACATTGAACTACAAGATGAATAAATGCAAAACATAAAGAGAAAGGCTGAATTGGAGTGCACTTGGGCAGGATTTGAGGAATTTGGAGTGGTCTGAATGCTGTCTAAAATTACTAAAAATCAACAGTGGGACTTGTTTGCCCAGGGTGGTGACTTAGTCCTGCTACTGGTGAAATCTGTCAAGAACCAATTTCTGACTGTTGGGATCTAGAATCTGAAGAAACCTAGATTTTTAGTCTTAAGGTGGGGCTCATTCACCACTACTGGTGAATCAGTCATCTACCAAAATTCTAAGAAATCAGGAGACAACTCTACAACACCAGATCTGGAAATGTCAACTTGTTAGGTTACTAAAGTCAATTCTGCAGGAAACGGACAAAAACCTTCTCCAAGCTTGAAATAGAGTTTATTTGACTTGAAGCACCTAGTTGGATTTTTGATGAATCTTCAATCACCTAAATGCTTGTTAAGTATGCATATATAGGTTTGCAAACACACATGCAAGAGGGGGAAAATGGTTGAGGGTTAGAAAATAGGGGTTTTTCTTGGTCAAACCCCACTTTGGTAATCAAACCCTTAATGAAATAATGAAATACAAGAGAATGATAAACTAACAACATGAAAATGCTATCAACTTACCAAACACTTGATGATGAAAATATGAGTTATTGTTAATGGATGCTCCAAAATACTTGAATAATGCTTGAATTGATGTTTTAAGCTGCTTGAATTCTTGAATGTGAGTTGAGATTGAATGCTTGAATGAATGGGATGATTGAATGGGGGTTAAAATGGATGTAAAAACACTTATTTATACAATCCTGTGCCTTATTAACTCATTAATACCTCATCATAGGCCGACATCAAGTGATTTTGAATAAAACCCCGAAAGAAAATTTTAAATTTTTTGAATTTGGAGACAAGAGGGACTGACTCACCACCCATGCCAAATGGGTCCCACCTAGGACTTGAAAAAATGGTTGTTGGGAATTATCTTATATTTAATGTTGTTTGTCGAGCTTACATTCAAAAATACACTTTAAAATTAATCTTTATAAGGGCATAAGAGGGTCAAATAAAGCATAAGAAAGGGATAAATAGTGAAGTTGTGCCTAAAAAACATGAAAGCTTGTTACAAGACTTTACAACACTTCAAAATAAGACTTGATTAATGATGAAAAGGTGATTTCTAGGTAAGTAGTAATGAATAGAGTCTAGAAGAGTGTAGAAATGTCTTACAACACTTCACAACACCTTCACAAGATGTCATTACTTGAATTTTAGTACCTAAATATGCATGTTCAAGCCATGTTACATCATAAAATCAAAGAAAAATGGACCAAACATCATGAAACAAGACCTAAAAGGCCATGAAAATGACAAGGGGCCATTTTTCTATGGAACATTTAGCCCCCACTTTAGTGAGAGGATGAACTTGCTTCAAACTCACACTAAAGTAGACATAAACATCGAGAGGAGGGTTCAAATGCACTAACGTTAGCAAGATGTAATAACAATGATCAAGAGGGATGATCAAGACCCCATGATGAAGATCCCATGGAAAACTAAGCATAAGGACAAAGGAACACACAAGTGAAAGAGAGAATTGGATGAAGCTTTGATCGTCTGTCCAACTAGTTGTGGATTAGATCTAGGCTGATTGTGAGAAAAAGACAATGCATACTCACTCTGGGGTGACATAACTATTGGTGGTCCGCCAGGTGAGAAGGCCCAATTATACTCACTTTGGGGCCACGAAACTTCTAGTTGTCCATGGTGTGAGAAATCCCAAAAGGTAAGATACATACACTAGTTGCTATGCACTCACAAACACAAAGGTCGCTATGGGGAAAAGTCATGCCACTAGATGGGCTTCTTGCTCAACCATATCAAAGTTATACCTCCTGATAGCTTTAACAAGGCACCACAAGGAAAAATGTCAGTTCGTGCTTCATGAGACAAGCAAAGCTCCATATGCTTAGAACTCATGAACAAAAAGGAAGGTACCATAGGCATGCAAGTTGCGTTATGCAAGGTGGCAGAAATGCAAAAGTGTAAAATGTAAAATATGTTTAGAGGAGTCTTGTTAAGTTCATGCAAGGTTAGCCACTTAGGGAACATTGTGTCTAATGTCTCCAAGAGAGGACCAATCAAAGAATAGTATATTCACAACTTAGTGGATGTAGTGCGTCACATCAGGCCACCAAGAGGAATGTAATATGCTAAGATAGATCACACTTATCAAGGAAATCACACCCAATGCCATCCACAAAGTGACAAACACATGACATAAATGACAAGGCTACACTAGGAACCAAGAATGTGAACAAATTAATGGTAATGTATGGGCCCACTTTAAAGGAATTGTTACACATCATTCTATGAGCAATTACTTTAAAGTAGCAAAAGGAAGAAAATGCAAAAGGAAAACAAGACATGAGAGTGAACTTGGAAAGCCCTATATGCCAAGTCATATGTTTCGAAGTTAGGCTATGTCATGTCAAGGAAAATGGAAAAAAAAAAAAAGGGTTTCCCCCCTAGAAAAGAACACACCAAACACATAAGGGATCTATGGATTTGGGGTCAATATGTTCGTTGCTGCAATGTTTCTATGAAAGAGCTCAAAACTGTCATCATTCCCCAAAGCACATAGAACTGGAAGAATGACACAAAGAGAGTAAAAACAAAAGAAAAATTACATCGATTGTGGGTCAACATGGAAGAGACATTGTGGTTTCAACACTTTGCATCATCCCCAAAAGGAAAACACAAGTGAAAAGAAAGAAAAGGAAAAGGTGAAAGAAAATGAAAAATATTTTGGGTCAACATGAACGAGATATTTTGGTCTCAATGCCTTGTGTCATCCCTAAAAGGAAAAACACAAGAAAAAGAAAAGTAAAAAGGAAAAAGGACTGTTTGGGTCAACATGGAAGAGACATAGGGAATCTCAATGCTTTGTGTCATCCCCAAAGGAGAACACAAAAAAAAGAGAAAAAGACAAGGAAGCATGACATATAGAAGAATAGAGATGCAAATAGAAGTGTACGAAGAGAGGGAACATCAAACACACATTATGGGGGAACACAATACACACATGAAAGTGAAAAAAGGTTGAATAAAAAGATAAATGGAAAAAGGCTAGTTAAGCGTATGCAAGTCAACCATCTAACAAGTCATCCACCTCCTAATCATATTCAGTATAATGCAAAAATGAAATCTAAACAAAGTTTTCACTAATGCAATGTGAGAAGTCCTAAAATGCAAGAACAAAACAATACCCTAATTGAATGTTAATGCAAGTGTAAGCTATGATGCAATATGTAAATGAAATAAAAAATGCAAAGTGTTCAAAATGTAGGTTCACAAAAATGAACTATAGTTTTTTGGCACCAATGTACTTCTCTAGCTCTTTTAAGGTTTTTCACCTAAAAGGAGAGAGGTAGGGCCAAAAACGCTAAGGGGTTCATTCAAATTATGTTATGCATGATGTTATCTAAGCTAAATGAGCTGAACTAAATGCATGTAAGTGGTCTATATGAACGATTATGAATGTAAAACTAAGATTTAAACTATGCTAGAAAACACAGTGTGATATGAAAACAATGAACTACAAGATGAATAAATGCAAAACCGAAAGAGAAAGGAAAAATCAGAGTGCACCTAGGTAGGATTTGAGGAATTTGGAGTGGTCTAAATGTTGTCTAAAATTACTAAAAATCAACACTAGAACTCATTCACCCAGGGTGGCGAATTAGTCCTGCTACTCATGAAATATGTCGGGAAACAATTTCTAACTATCAAGATCTAGAATCTGACAAAACCTAGATTTCCAATCTTAAGGTGGGACTCAATTACCACTGGTGGTGAATCAGTCCTCTCCCAAAATTATGAGAAATCAGGAGACAACTTTGCAACACCAAATCTGGAAATGTCTGCTTGTCGGGTTGCCAAAGTCAATTCTACATGAAATGGATAGAAAACCTCCTCCAAGCTTGAAATAGAGTTGATTTGACTTTAAGGACCTAGTTGACTTGTTGACCAATCTTCAATCACCTAAATGCTTGTTAAATATGCATACGTAGGTCTACAAACGCACATGCAAGAGGGGAAAAATGGTTGAGGGTTAGCAAATAGGGGTTTTCCTTAGTCAAACCCCACTTTGGTAATCAAACACTTAATAAAAGAATGAAATACATGAGAATGATAAACTAAAAAAATGCAAATTCTATCAACTTACCAAACACTTGATGATGAAAATTTGAAGTATTGTCAATGGATGCTCCAAAATGCTTGAATAATGCTTGATTTGACGAGGTAAGATGATTGAATTCTTGAATTTTGAGGTGAGATTGAATGCTTGAATGAATGGGATGATTGAATGGGGTAAAAATGGATGTAAAAACACTTATTTATACAATCTTGTGCCTTAGTAACCCATTAATACCTCATCACAGACCGACATCAAGTGATTTTGAATAAAAACCTCAAAGGAAATTTTAAATTTTTTGTATTTGGAGCCAAGGGGGACTCATTCACCACCCATGGAAAATGGGTCCCACCTAGGACCTAAAAATGGTTGTCAAGAATTATCTTTTATTTAATGTTGTTTGTCAGGATTACATTAAAAAATACACTTAATTAAGCTTTATAAGGGCATACAAGGGTCAAATAAAGCATAAGAAAGGGATAAATAATGAAGTTGTGCCTAGAAAAGTGTGAAATCTTGTTACAAGACTTTACAACACTTCAAAATAGGACTTGATTAATGATGAAAAGTTGGATTTTAGGTAAGTTGTAATGAATAGAGTTTAGAAGAGTGTAGAAATGTCTTACAACAATTCACAACACCTTCACAAGACATCATTATTTGAATTTTAGTACCTAAATATGCATGTTCAAGCCATGTTACATCATAAAATCAAAGAAAAATGGACCAAACATCATGAAACAATACCTAAAAGGCCATGAAAATGACAAGGGACCATTTTTCTATGGCACACAAACATACCATTTGATTTGTAGACAATTATAAAAGAAATACCACAATAATTAAATATAAAACTATTTCATCTATTTAATTGATTCTAGACATATAAAATTAAAGCAATATTTTCCTTATGTAATTTCAAATTCACTTAATTAACATACTCAATAAATACACTAAATTATACTTTTTCTATATATATGCTTGTATAGTTATATATTTATAAATTATAATCAAGATGCTATTTTATTTAAATAAAGGCATTATATCCAATCATATTATGATATACAATATAGCATACATATATAAACATGCATATATATATACACACACTTATTTATTAAAACAACGCTCACTATACAGATCCCATTAAAGAAATTGATTATCACATCACTCATTTATTTGAATACCCCATATTGTGCTCAAGTATCAAATACCATATACTTCTTTTAGGCATCGATACACATAACACAAAAAAATAATAGGTATAAAACAAAAATAAAACAAAACTCCTTTTCAAAACTTGTTCCATCGAAATAAATTCAATGAGAAAACTTTAGGGTATCAATTACCTTGAAGAAGTAACTATCAAATACAAGTAACAAGTGATATAGCACAAATGTTATGCATGTAGTATAAAAAAACCATACAACCAAGCCATTAAAGTAGACGGTATACATACAGTAAATCAAATTTAAAATTCATTTAAATTGAAACCCAAGCCACATCAATTTTCTTCGACATAACAATATCATTACACAATGGATACCAATTGACTTACAAAAGCACACCTAGCTAATTGCCTAAGCATAGACTGAAGTTGACTTCCTAACACATTGGATTCCATTAAAAACTAAAAAGTGCAGTAAGAAGATCAAGTTCCAAATAAATGTAAGAGCCTTCGATTTGAGAGTAAGAACATTCAAATATCACATTACATTCACTGATATGAGGGTCACACAACCACAATACTTATCGAATTAAATGACAATGAAGGGTAACTAGTATAATGTAAAATTGCCAATTCTTTACAAATCATATGAATTATCTATATATTTGATTTGTAAAGAAAAATTATAATACATAGGAGGGTATGTGCGGGATCATGATGGGCCAAAAAGTGGCGATATGATTGGTATGTGTAGGGTATGTGGCTGACGGATTTTTTTTTAATCCAAAATTGATGAAACAAAAAAGGTTTTTAAAGGATATTCTTAATTTTCCACCAATATAAATTATGCTTTACTTTGAATTTAATAAATAATTATTATTCATTTTTGTTTGAATTATGACTAAAATCCTAATTGATAAGCTGATTGAAAAACATCTATAACTTTCAAAGTATCACATTTTTTGAATCCCAAACATGTGTCACATTTTATGTTTCTACTATAGGATTAAAAAAAAATGAATTTCATGAAGTTTTGACCAAGTTAAGGTAGTTAGACATACAAGTTTTTATATTTTTTAAAAGTTGTATAAAAATTCATAATTAATTATTTATGGAAAAAATTATAAAAAAATATGCATCACATCGAGACATGAGTCCTCTACTTATATCTAAAATCTTATAAAAAATATTATCATTTTATTATGGTTAGGGTGGTTAGACAGACACCTACTTCTTATTTTTTCCCTAAAATTTAAGTACTACTACTTTGAAATTTCAAATTTTACCAAATATATATATAAAAAAAAAAAAAACCTAGTAGTTTAGAAACTACATTCAATTTGCTACAATTCTATTTTTACATATTTTTGAAATAATATAGATAACTTATTCAATTTTTTATGTCAAGTTGTCTAACTCTAATTTTTCTGAATTTTTTGCCACTTAAGGGTCTATTTTTTCGAAGATTATCCTGCACATACCCAAGACCATTGAAATATAAGTATAAAGTATGGAGTATTATTGTATCAAACTTCGACAAGAACCTAACTTAGCTGATGATTACTACTCATAGTGGTAGCCTGGGTGCAGAATATAGATTAATTTTAAGGCAATAATATAACTAATGTCCAAGGATAAGCTTGTGTAATAGTTGTTTTCTCTAAAGTTATGCGTGAATCTTAAGTTATATACCTAACAATGTATAAGAACAATATATACTTATTAGTATAAACTTCCAGTCATGCATCAACTATAGACCTCCATAATGAGATCAACACATGCAACATAGACTATAAATTATAAGAACAAAATTGCATTCTTGAAGCATTGAGTGCCAGTGGATAAGGTGGAATCGGACGTTTCATTCAAGCTCAACTTATGGCCATCAAGGAAAATCACAATACAAGGTGTAAACTATCATAAAAAAATTAGAACCATGCTGAAGGCATCGACTTAAATTAGGTGTAGAAGGTAAATTTTATACCCAGGGGTAAAATGTGTAATTCACATGCTAAAGTTGTCACAACACCAGACATTGAATGCCTTGAAATATAACTCTTAATACAATTCAAAAATTGAAGTAAGAACACAATATATAGTGTAAAGGGAAATGCAGGAACAAGAGGAGAAAGGAGGCACTAACATCCAACATGCAAGCTTAGATAGAAGTTCACCATCAAAAGAAATAACAACAAAAAAGTATTCAGAAACTTCCAAGAAAAGGAATTGATTGGTAACATACAAAAGGAATTTTGCTACAGATAAGGCCTTAGAGAATCTTCAGAAAGAGCAATTTTTCTAACTAACCCAATTCATAAATAAACAAACAAGAAATATTTTATTTTGAGACAACTAAAATAAAGATTCAAGATTTTTTTCTTTTCCCACACAACACAAAGATTCACGATTATTTTCTAAACAACATTAAATTTGAGAAGGAAACCATGGGAACTTGATTTAACTTTACTGAGTGAGCTGAAGATTGATGTTGAGCTTCCCACTTCTAGCTTGCAGCTCCAACACTTTTAAAATCCAACAACTTATTGTATAAATCTCCATTCCAAAACTTTCTCCCAATTCTAGAAGAAAACCCCCAAAAACAAGAAAAGCCTCTCCAGGAAGAAAAATAAGATTCATTTTAAGAAAATAACCAAAAATCCCCTTTTCTTTATGCCAATTAACTAGTTTATTTATCACTTCTCACTCTCTCCATTACTACATGCGACTTGTTGATTTTTTATTTATTTATTTATTTAATTTCACATTTATTATAAACTGCCACTATTTGATTTTATATTTATTTATAAAAACATATTCCTTATTTATTTATTTTAACTTACCTCTTTAATTATATTTGCACCATGTTTTAATTAATATATTTATTTTATATTTCTTTATTAATCATAATTTTAATTTATCAAAACTGCAAATGTATCAAAACATTTATTTCAATTATCATTTTTTTTACTTTAATAACTTTATTTAATATAATAATTAATTAAAGTACAAATCACCCAAATTAAAATTAAATGTACAAAATACCAAGAAATACCTAACTTCACAATGAGCTCAACAAGCATGTCTAGGACAACAAGGATGAACCAAACCACATATGGAGGGGCACTACACCCAACATTATCCCACAAACATCTAGTGGAACCACATCAAACTATACCTCATCAAAAAAATTATTTGTGAATGAAAGTCTCAAAATGCACTGCCTTGTTACTTGCAATTCATTATTTTTGCAAACCCAACCTAGTGGATAAGGTTTCTTAGGTTGTGTAGTTTTCAATCCGAAGTTCCTTACAACATTTTCTGAGATTTAGTTAATGGGTATATGCAGGATCATCATAGAAAAAATAGGCCCTTAACTGGCAAAAAATTCAGAAAAATTAGAGTTAGACAACTTGACATAAAAAATTGAATAAATTATCTATATTATTTCAAAAATAAGTAAGAATAGAATATGTAGTAAATTGCATGTAGTTTCTAAACTACTAGGTTTGTTAAAAAAGAAAAATCTATTTGGTGAAAATTTGAAATTTCAATGTAGTAGTACTTAAATTTCAAGGAAAAAATAAGAAGTAGGTGTATGTCTGACCACCCTAACCACAATAAAATGATAATATGTTTTTATAAGATTTTAGATATAAGTAGATGACTCTTGCCCCGATGTGATGCATATTTTTTTATAATTTTTTTCCAAGTAAATAATTAATTATGATTTTTTTATTACAACTTTTAAAAAATATAAAAACTTGTATGTCTGACCACCTTGGTCAAAACCTCATGAAATTCAATTGTTATTTTTTTAATCCTATAGTATGTGAAGCATAGAATGTGACACATGTTTTGGATTCAAAAAATATGATATCGTTTGAGAGTTGTATATGTTTTTCAATCAGCCTATCAATCAGGACTTTAGTCGTAATTCAAATAGAAAATAAATAATAATTGCTTATTAAATTCAAAGTAAAGCATAATTTATATTGGTGGAAAGCTGAGAATCTTCTTGAAAAACCCTTTTCGTTTCATCAATTTTGGGTAAAAAAAAAGTCATCAGCCACATACCCATCATATTGCCACTTTTTGGCCCATCATGATCCTGCACATACCCTAATTTGAGATCCACTATCTATGAAAGTATCAATTTCAGTGTGTGTAGCAACAAATCTTATGTGAAAAAGCTTATTTATTTTCTTATCTTCAAGGACATCATAGACTTGAGAAGTAGAAGCACAACTAGCAACAAAAATAATAGAAGCCTTACCCTTTCAATCCCATTATTGTTATCTTAGTTTCATCTTCAAACTCTGAACCAAGATCCATAACAACATTTGTGAACTCCTCCTTACCTTTCTATTTACAAGCCCATTTTGGATTTAATTCTAGATGCAACTGCCAGCAATGATCTCCATCATGACCTTTCCTACCATAATGAGAGCATGTGAGCTTATCATCCTTCTTCTTGATTGTAGCCGCCTTCTTCCCCTTGTCTATATCTTTGGATTTACCTTCAAGATTAGATGGCTTCTTATCAAAATTATCAATGTAAGTACTCTTACCTCCTGACTCTATGTGTGTGTCTTGTACATATACTTCATCCAAATTAATGGGATTCAAAACCAAAATGGAATGTATTAGATAAGAGTGAAGAACACCTATGTACTTAAGCAAAGTGTCATGGGTGTACAATGGGACATTCAATGAAATAGCCCTTTTCCTAAATTCATGGGTGTACTCTTGAATAGTTTGAACTTTCCCTTGCCTAAAATTTTGTGAGTCCATCATTAACTATTGCATATGGCCTAGGGGATAAAATTTCTTCTTAAGAGCATTAACAAATTCTACCCAAGTTAAATTGACTCTACCATGTGAAATTTCTGCCAGAGTTCTACTCTGCCACCAACTGATAGTTGTTTCTCCCAACCCAAGAGTAGCTAACTGGATCCTACAAGCATCATCTAAGAGACCTTGAAATGTACAGTATACTTCTACTTGTTGAACCCAGTCATCTAATTTCTTAGCATTTAATTCCCCACAATACTTAGGTAGATCAAATTTTACATCCAATTTAATTTTAGGCTTATGTTCACCCTTGATAGGATTAGAAGAAGAAATAGAATCAGTAGAAGAAGGAGAAGATGGAGAAGAAGAAGTTTATGGAGGCTCATCACCACCTCCTGGTCTTTTCCCTTTTTCCTTCTAATCTTCCTCTAATGAGCCTTCTTTCTCAAACCGCTTATATGTTCTTGCCTCTCTTGAAAAATTACTTCTAACATTTCCTTCATTTCAAGAAAGGCTCGCTGAAAAATATTATCATCAAGATCAATACTTTTTCAAGCTTCCAATCCTTCCATCTTTGGAAAAGTTCTTTTTTTTTTATCCCAAGATTGTATTCTTCAAGTGTGCCTTCACCTCATTGGATCTTGGCTCTCATTATCATTCACTTCTACAAACACTAGTCACAACAAAGCTCTGATACCACTTCATCTGAAATTAGGATCTAAGACTTTTTCATGTCAATAATAAATTTTAAAATGATAAAATTAAAGGTCTTTAAAACATCATTTCATAATTAAAATGCGGAAATAAAAATTCAATGATTAAACAACAAATTAGAAAGAAGAGAAAGAAGAGAAGACAAGAAACAACAAGTTGATAATGGGATTCACCAAATGGCTACGTCTCTGGGTCCCTCTCCAATAGAGTGACCAATCCTTGATTATGCTCTAGAAAATGGTTTACAAGGCTTCAACTATTACAGAGTCTCCTCACGTCTCCTTAGATGATAATGCATTACAAAAAAAAGTCCTCTCTCAAGTACAACAAGCTTGAATTCAAGCTCCGAATGAATAGAGATGAACAATTAACTATCACAACTCTACAAGATAATTCTCTCTGCAATTCAAATTCTCTCATAAGTCACCACCTATATTTCAAGAGCTACAACATTCATCTCCTTCATGTGCGACAAAATAACACTGCTCCAAAGCATAGAGTTAAACATACAAGTCTCTAAGAAAATTCTCTCACAATTTCACCACTTGGTCCCCAAACTCCTAAACTACCCCCTTTTATACATAATATGGTTATTAACCATATGATTTACAAAAATCTTGCATATCTCCCTTTACAAGTAAATATCTTAAACAATTTCCCCCATTTACAAAGATAAATCTTAATAAATCACCAATATCCCTTAATAATCTCCTAAAAAAACCTTAAATAATCTTCCCATATTTTTAAAGTTTATACAGGCCCCTTATAATTCCATTTTCTCGGGCTTTACAAGTCATATTTTTCAGGGATTAAATTCTTTTTAATTTTTAAGGGGTTAATAATTAAGTTTAAAGGGATATCAATTTTTTAGTCTCTATCAAAACAAGCTTAGCTCCACAAATATCAAAGCCACTAAATGGTGGAACGATGGAGAGACTATGGCGAGGTGGGGAAGTGTCAGGGTTGACCCTCACCCCCTTAATTTTATCCTCCAATTTAGAATTGTAATATACTAAAACAAATCAAATATAGAATATATCAAGCACATTATGCTCAACCCAATCATGTGGTAGGTGGCTTGCACATGAAAGGTGAGGGGATCGAATCCCCTCATCTACTTTTGGCGAATAAAGCTGTTGAAACTGTTCCATTGAACCAATCCATGGAAGAGAAAGATAAGGTGCCATGTGTCACCTAGTCAATGTGCCACATGGCACAATTTGATTTGCTCAAATCTGATACGTGTTAGATCCCAATTGGACCTCCTGAGTTGACTATGTTGCCAAGTCATTGTATGGATGGCACGTGTCGCATTTTAGTTGGTCCACATCATCTAAACCTACTGATGTCACCTTGCCATGTGTCATGCATCGGTTCTACCATGTTAGTATGTTGATGTTAGCAATGATACCATGGTCAACTTAGTCAACTACAACCTTTGACTGACCATATCTTTTGCGTACATGTTTCGTTTTTGACAAAACGAGCGACATCAAGATCATGCAAATGAGCTCTTCATCATGATGTCGATTTTGATAAATTTTGAGATGATCATTTTTTTCCTTTCTGACTGGCCCCTATACCCAGTTTGACCCCAACTCTTACTAGGCATAACTTGAGTGTACGAGCTCCTTTTTTGCCTGTTCATGTTGCATTAGGTTCAGATTTTTGAGCTCTTTGACATAGTGATGAAATTTGGAGCATGTGGAACATTTAAATTTCTAATGAAATTATGAATCCTATTAGTGGTCCTCAAGTTATTGATATCCTTCAAGATATAATAGTAAGGGGCCCTCATCAAGAGGCATCCCATTTAGTGCATTCCCATCATTCTTGGGAGAATAGAGAGGAGAAGACTCAAGGTGGAGAGAGAGAGAGATCACTCTAAGAGCCCTCATAATTATAAATTAGATGGAAAGGTAGGTTGAGAGCCACCCATAGAGGGGATATGTAGGTAGTGCATGTGGATGGTGTGCTACCGGGATAATTTCATGTATATTCAATTGATTTTGTGTTGACTTCTAGTAACCACATGGTTTCATTTTCCTTGCAAGGTTAAAATTAAGTGGTAAATTGTACTTGCCAAGCCTATTTTGATGAAATTTGATACTTGGTTTTGAGTTCCTTAGAGATATTTGTAGGGGCATAGATACAAATTTTAGGGGCTTGTTGTGCACTTCAGCATGAATAGGGGTGATCCCACAATAGTGGTTTACAATTTTTGGCCAAAGTGGACACTAGAATAATTTTTTAAACTAAATCTTCACTTTTGGGCACCTATAGCGGCTAAACCATGAGGAGTTTTAAGATGATGAAAACTAGAGTTTTGTGAAATTTTGTTTGTAGATTCTAAATATATTTTTTTCAAAATTTTTGGAATCAGATTGCACTTCTTTTTCCATCTCCCTTGAAAACTAGTTTTTTTCAAAAAACAACATTTTTAAAAAGTGACACTCACCATATAAGGCATAAATGCTTTTCCATGAAGGATAAAATTATAATTATTTCTAATTTAGATTTGTAACTCCAACATCTAGTGCTTCCACTTGGTTAGATATTTTTATTGAATTGTTTTTCTTTTAATCAAATTTCTCAAGTCAAAACCAATTACAATTTAGACATAGCCACCATAATGCTGTTGGTGTAACATTTTTGTATGTATTAAAAATTCAATTTTTTTGTTGGATCATGGACTTCAATATCTGGTGCACTCATATTTTTCAAAATTTTTGATAATCTCTTTATTTTTCCACATGTGCAAAACATAAGAGCTTCTAATTTGGGTGAAAACCTACATTCACAAGAAATAAAAAAAATAAATATAATAATAAAATTATACTCATTTAAAAATTATAATTTTGGGAAGCTTATAATAAGTACTACATGTACGTAAAAAATAAATTTGAAATGAATTCATTTGATCCCCCAAAAGGAAAATCAAAAGTGGATTTTTAGTAGCATTTTGATAGGTGTGAAGGAGACTGCGTTATAGGTACAGTTTAAAACTAGTGGGGTTTTATCCAAGGGGGTTTGATCTAAGGTAGTTTGATCAAACCCTCTTCAATTTGAATGCTTCAAATGGAAATTTTTAAGGTCTAAATCATTATATTTTCTAAAAATATGTTATTTCAGCAAAAATCAAAATCTCCTAGAAATTTTAAACTAGCTTTGTGGGATCACCAATAGACCTATCTAGGGATTATAATTTTACGAAATTAATTATAGACCTCTCTAGGGAATATATGTGATTGTAGGGCTAGTAGAAAGATAAAAAATATAGACATTATAAATCTAATTTAGGTTTAGGTTTTAGGGTTTACCTAGTTTTAGGTGTAGGTTTTGGGGTTTAGGTCCTAGGATTAAGGGTTTTAGTATTTAGGTCTATGTTTTTTGGAACCTAGGGTTTAGGGTTTCAAAGTCTAAGTTTTGTGTCCAATTTACATTAAATTCTACTTAATTTAGGTATAGATTTTATGGTTTTCAATTTACAATTTAACAATTTTTTATTGGTTGGTGTTTTCGGTTTTAAATACAATTAAAAAACTCTAAAATATTCAATGTAAAACAAATAAAAGAAACAAAAACTAAATAACAATTACAAAACAAAAATGCAAGATATAAGCCAAAAAAAACATAATTTAACCAACCTGGAGGTTGGTGAGGTCGATTGTATCGACAAGAGGAGGTGGCAGTGAAAATTTGGTTGAAATGGCACCTCAAGAATGTGTGCACGAATTAAGCTCTGCTTCAAGGTTGTGGAAAAATTGTAGTGAGGAAATAACATAGTTGTTTATTTAAAAAATTAAATAGATTTAAGAAATGCTTATGCATTAGTAACACGTACGCGTTAGTAATGCATGCGTGTTTTGTAACATGCACGTGTTTTAGGGTGCGTACCCAAATCTAAATGCATACACATTTAAATTTAGGCTCGGGTACCCGATCCAAAGTGCATACACATTTTAAAAAAACACATACGCGTTTCCTAAGATTTTTTTTGTTTTGGTCGAAACTTCCCCCTTCGTGGACCCAACTTCCAACTTTCACCCTTATACAATAGCATGTAAATATAAATATATGTGATGTATATTCAACATGAAAGAGGAACTTGATCTAATCAAAGGATTTCAAAGTGTAGAATTTATAAAAAAAGTATTTAAAGTGTAGGAATAATGCATTATAGAAGCCAAATATAGGGTGAATAAGTTAAATTAATTCAAAATTTTGGGTGTGAAATATCATTTTGTGAGTTCCCTTAACCCACCCCCATATACTCAACCATTATTTCAGTATCCCAACTACCATGATTATTCATATAGAACTCTCAGCATCCAGGTCAACCATTTTACGGTGAATTTGTATCTATGCACTTAATTTTTAAATTGCTATAGTATTATCTTCTAGGAAATGCACTAGATGGTTAAAAAGTTTTTTGGGACTCATTTTTAAAGACTGGATATTGAAGAAATGTAGGACTATAGAGGAAGGAAATATAGTCTTTCTTAAATGGAAAACAAATTTTCATTCTATGTACAAAGAGGCAAAGGCATTTCCAAATTGCTAAAGAGGTTTCATATGCATATATTATTAGTTTTGTTTGTGATTGTAGACATCCAAATTTGGACACTTTCATTTGTCCAAATTTATCCCTTTTCATTTAAACATCCTCTTATTTGCATTAATTAAGTAATATCACTATTATTTAATTAATACCTTCTAAAGTTCTTCTAATCCCTAAGGTATCTAGTTAAATAATTAAATACCTTACTCTTCAATCCCCCCTTTTCATCAAATGAATTAAATAAATATGACATTTATTTAATTCCTCACATGTCACATATTTTTCTTAATCTTAATCAACCTCTTAATCTCATCATTAGGGGTGTGCACATTCCTAATTCTCTATTAGGACATGTCACATCCTCGAACTTTTTCAAGTTGGCTTCTAATCTTCATTAACCACTAATTATCTTCTAATCATTGATCAGTTAAGTCTAATAAGTACCTTGGTCAACACTCCCCATCCCCCAAGGAATTTTTAATTCCTTTTTATTCATCCAAGGAAACTTCTCTTCCCCATGCAAGTTCTAGAACCTTTGACTTGTCACATTGCATGTGCCAAAGTATTCTAGAATCTTTGACCTGTCACATCAACTGACATGCGGGTAAGTACTTACCTTTTTAAGCACCTTGTTTTATCCAAGGCACTTCACACCTCTCTTTTTGGGAACCTTGTCTTGTCCACAAGATCTCACCACAACCCTACATCTTGCCCATGGTGGAAAAATCTCAACTTTCCATTTTCTTACGGATTCTCTCCATAAAATGAAAGATTTTTCTTTCATTTTCTCATTAACACATTCTCATTCAACCAATTTTATCTCTGAAGCTCATACTTGCATCTTCTCATATCCACCATTGGTGCATACCTTAAGTTTGCATTGCATCCATTTGGCTCATCTTCTCAACTACCCACTTTGCTCATTTAAATCTTCATATTGCATACATCGTTTTGAATCCATTTTAGAATCTTTCCATCAAAGGGAGCACACATTAATCAACAATCCAATGCCAACCAAAGGATCAATCCAAAATAAGGTATAATCAACTTATTTGTTATCTTTATTTTGTTTTGGATTCAACTAGGCTTATCATTGAGGTGTCAGTGTTCTTTTCTTATCTTTTGCATCTTGTTTTGCATGGTTTAGAGTAGGTCAAAATCGCTAGTTCACATTTTTGGCATGCCCGATGGGACCCACAAATAGGTTCCATCTTTTCATGTTTTCTATTGTTTAAGTTCTTTGCAGGTTCAGGTCGCAGAGGGGTGACCTTTCCCAAAGAACTACTACAGAAGGGTGACCTTGCCCAAAGAACTGTTGTAGAAGGGCGACCTTGCCCAAAGAACTGGGTTTTCCAAACATTGTTTGCTCATTGCTTGTTGCAGAAGGGCGAACTTGCCCACAAAATAATGTTTTTTGTATTGTTTTCTCACTGTTTGTTGTAGAAGGGCAACCTTGCCCAAAGAACTGTTGCAAGAGGGTGAACTTTCCCAAAGAACTAGGTTTTCTGAACATTGTTTTCTCACTGCTTGTTGTAGAAGGGAAAACTTTCCCACAGAATAATGTCTTTTGTATTGTTTGCTCACTGTTTGTTGTAGAAGGGCAGCCTTTCCCAAAGAAATACTGTAGGAGGGCAACCTTTCCCAAAGAACTATTGCAGAAGGGCGACCTTGCCCAAAGAACTGGGTTTTATGAACATTGTTTCCTCATTGCTTGCTGCAGAAGGGCGAACTTGCCCATAGAATAGTGTATTTTGTATTGTTTGTTAACTATTTGTTGCAGAAGGGCAACCTTTCCCAAAGAATT